>JAXCGZ010011644.1:22500-60000 GCA_037179515.1 Halocaridina rubra | reverse complement strand
ATATATATATATATCTATCTATCTATCTATCTATCTATCTATCTATCTATCTATCTATCTATCTATCTATCTATCTATCTATCTATCTATCTATCTATCTATCTATCTATCTATCTATATATATATATATATATATATATATATATATATATATATATATATATATATACAGTGATCCTTCGCTGAATCGCGTTTCTTGGCTCGCGTTTTCACTGTACCACGATTTTTTTGGCACTTTGTTTTGGGGGGGGTATATGCAAAAATATTAAAATATTAAAAAAAATATTTCATTACAGTGATCCTTCGCTGGATTGCGTTTTTTGGCTTGCGTTTTCACTGTACCACGGTTTTTTTTTGGCAAATTATTTTTTTTTGGGGGGTATATACAAAGATATTGAAATATTAAAAAAATTAAAATTTTCAGTATATTTATTTTTTAATTGAAAGAAACATATTTCATTATGTAGTTGATAAAAAAATTTATTTTCTAGCCTACGAATAATAAAACGGTAAAAAATAGTAAAAACATAAATTTAGATATACGTACGTAGAGTATAACTCACAGTATTGCATCATGCGAAGTAGTGTCCGATAGCGTACAATGTATTGGGGTCGCAGCTAAGTGAGCTAGCATATATATTTATATTTCCAGTAGTTTCATGATTTTATTGATAAAAAAACGTATTTCTTAGCCTAAGAATAATAAAAAAGTAAAAAATAGTAAAAAACATAAATACTAACAGTATTGCAACGTGTAAAATACGATACCGCTATCAGCGTTTCGGACAAAGGTTTCCACCATCTTCCATTGTCTCGCCTCACTCGTTCAGTCTAACTCACGTGTGCGCCGTTCGCATTGTGCTTATTAATACGTTTTGCTTGTGATTTTTTTACTCACATATTTTAACCTTTGCAATGCCTCCCAAGCATCCTTCATCTTCTAAGGCTTCTTGTAGTGAGCCTAAATGGCAAAGGAAAATTTACGTTGCATGCTGTTATTTATAAAGTAAAGGGTGGTTTTTTAACAGTGCAGGGAGGGTTTACAGTATACAGTAAACGTAAAAATAATTGTAAAATACCTATGTACATGAGTATGTCATATAAATTTACGCTTGCATGCAGTTATTTATGAAGTGAATGGTGGTTTGTTAACAGTACAGGGAGTAGGGAGATTTTATACAGTTTATGCAGTGTAAACGTGAAAATAAAATATCTATGTACATATAGGCTGATCCTACTCCGCGATTTTCCTGTCTCGCGCCGGGTCCCGGAACTGAACCCTTGCGATAATTGAAGGAACACTATATATATATATATATATATATATATATATATATATATATATATATATATATATATATATATATATATATATATATATATATATATATATATATATATATATATATATATATATATATACCTAGTTCTCAGAAGTCATGGGTAAATGGAAAATCGCGTGAAAAAACGAGTCCTTTACCCTAGGAAACAATGATAAAGGGCATAGCTCGTTCCACAACCGTCCATAGACACACTATACCAAAGATATAAGATAAGTAAAACATATTTTATTAGTACATAACAAAGCAGAAAGACCTGTAGTTATTTATTACAGATATACAGATTTACTGTGCAGTAAACAAATTAATGCACTCTATTATGCTGTTGGTAACAGGCTTACATTGGGACATGCATGGTGGCCAGGGTTGCCAGATAGAGCAAATGTTTTTATTTTCAAATGTATGGTGCATTTTAAGAAATATATTAATTACAGTATGGTAGTACAATCTGTAATTTAAATAAAAATGTACTTCATCTCTAAGATACTTGAAATAACTTACCAGCTTACATGTATATTTATTATATTTATCATTTCTCTCATTCATCTGTTTTGGCAACACTGATGGTGGCGGTGAGGACGAGGATGCATACGTTTTGTCATATTTCCGTATCATCTGATGCACCCTCACACGCTATTTCCCTGACGATATTATATTGAAAATATGTTTGCTGTTTGTTCTTAATGCTTTTTTTCAATTTTCTTCATAATATCTGATCGCATTAAGTGGTAGAAGAGGAGTAGGATGCGGGAGAACGAACCTCTATCGGCAAATGTTTTGCTACTTCCGTATCAGCTTATGTACCCTCACACACTATTTCCCTTACGATATTATATTGGAAATAAGTTTGCTGTTTGTTCTTTATGCTTTTTTTCAATTTTCTTCATAATATCCGATCGCATTAAGTAGTAGAAGAGGAGGAGGATGTCGGAAAATTGCCTCCGAGGCGGTCGATTTTTTCTGAAATTAAATTTTTTTTTTCTAATTTTTTTGCATGGGCGTTATTCGCGAATTTCGTATTCATTTACTATTATTTTTTTGGGGGCATTACTGCAATTTTGCTGTTAAAAAATATGGGGAAAAAAGGAACAATGTGATTTTATAATATATATATATATATATATATATATATATATATATATATATATATATATATATATATATATATATATATATATATATATATATACACTTAGTTCTTAGAATAATGCGAAGATAGGTATTCAGAAGTGCCGCTTATTGTAATAATCCCGTAATGTAACGAGTCATTTTCCTTAAGAAACAATGATAATGGGCATAGATACGTTTGACAACCGTACATAGACACACTATACTAAAGATATAAGATAAGAAAGACCTGTAATTTTTTATATTAACATGCAAATAGTGTACAGTATAAAAGATATACAGATTTACTGTACAGTAAACAAATTATTGCACTCTGTTATTCGATGGGCAACAGGCATATACTGGGACGTGCATGTTGGCGGTGAGCATGAGGACATGGGAGAACGAACCTCTGTCTTCAAACGTTTTTGCTCTAGCACGCTTTTTCCCTGACGATATTATATCGCAAGTTTGTTTACTGTTTGTCCTTAATGCTTTTATTTCATTCTCCATAATATCTAATCGCATTAAGCGGGAGAACGAATCTCTGTCTGCAAACATTTTGCCGCCTCCGTATCAGCTGATGCACCCTCGCACGCTATTTCCCTGATGATATTATATCGCAAGTTTGTTTGCAGTTTGTTCTTAATGCTTATCCACGTACTGTACTTAGCATTTTTTCCATTCTCTTTATAATATCCGATCGCATTAAGCGGTAGAAGAGGAGGAGGATGCGGGTGAACGAGTCTCTGTCTGCAAACGTTTTGCCGCCTCCATATCACCTGATGCACTCGCACACGCTATTTCCCTGATGATATTATATCGCAAGTTTGTTTGCTGTTTATTATTAATGCTTTTTATCCATTCTCTTCATAATATCCGATCTCATTAAGCAGTAGAAGAGGAGGAGCATGGCGGAAAAGTGCCTCCGAAGCGGTCGATTATTTATTAAAATGAATTTTTTTTTTTTTTTTTGCATGGGCAATATTCATGTATTTCTTATTCTTTCACTATTATTTTTTTAGGGGTGTTCTTTCAATTTCGCGGATTATAAACATGTGTAAAAAGCGAAGTAGGTGTATATATATATATATATATATATATATATATATATATATATATATATATATATATATATATATATATACAGTGATATTTTGATGGATCGCGTTTCTTTGCTTGCGTTTTCACTGAACCGCGATTTTTTTTGGCAATTTTTTTTTTGGGGGGGTGTATATGCAAAAATATTAAAATATTAAAAAAAATAATTTTCAGTATTTTCATTTTTTTTTTATTGAAAAACACATATTTCATTATCTAATTGATAAAAAAATTTATTTCCCAGCCTACGAATAATAAAACAGTTAAAAATAGTAAAAAACATAAATTTAGATTTACAGTATAACTCACAGTATTGCATCATTTGAAATAGTGTCCGATAGCGTACAATATATTGGGGTCGCAGCTACGTGAGCTAGCATATATATTTATATTTGCAGTAGTTTCATGATTTTATTGATAAAAAAAACGTATTTCTTAGCCTAAGAATAATAAAACAGTAAAAAATTGTAAAAAACATAAATGCTAACAGTATTGCAACATGTAAAATACGATACTGGTATCAGCGTTTCGGACAAAGGCTCGCAACTACGTGAGATAGTTTCCGATAGCGTACAATGCATTGGGGTTGCACCTACGTGAGCTAGCATACATATTAAAATTTCCAGTGGTTTCATGATTTTATTGATAAAAAAACGTATTTCTAGGCCTAAGAATAATAAAACAGTAAAAAATAGTAAAAAACATAAATACTAACAGTGTTGCAACATGTAAAATACGATACCGGTATCAGCGTTTCGGACAAATGTTCGCAACTACGTGAGATAGTGTCCGATAGCGTACAATGTATTGGGGTCGCACCTACGTGAGCTAGCATATATTTTAAAATTTCCAGTAGTTTCATTATTTTATTGATAAAAAAAGGTATTTCTTAGTCTAAGAATAATAAAACAGTAAAAAATAGTAAAAAACATAAATACTAAAAGTATTGCAACATGTAAAATACGATACCACTATCAGCGTTTCAGGCAAAGGCTTCCACCATCTTCCATTGTCTCGCCCCACTCGTTCAGTTTAACTCACGTGTGCGCCGTTCACGTTGTGCTTATTAATACGTTTTGCTTGTGATATTTTTACTCGCATATTTTAACCCTTGCAATGCCTCCCAAGCATCCTTCATCTTCTAAGGCTTCTTGTAGTGAGCCTAAGCGGCAAAGGAAAATGTTAACCATAACAGATAAGGTAAGTTTACCTATCACGTACATATAAATTTACGTTGCATGCTGTTATTTATAAAGTAAAGGGTGGTTTTTTAACAGTGCAGGGAGGGTTTATACAGTAAACGTAAAAATAATTGTAAAATACCTATGTACATGAGTATGTCATATAAATTTACGCTTGCATGCTGTTATTTATGAAGTAAAGGGTGGTTTGTTAACAGTACAGGGAGGGTTTATACAGTTTATTTGGTGTAAAGGTAAAAATCTATTAAAATATTTATGTACATATAGGCTGATCCTACTCTGCGATTTTCCTGTATCGCGCCGGGTCCCGGAACCGAACTTTCGCGATAATTGAAGGAACACTGTATATATATATATATATATATATATATATATATATATATATATATATATATATATATATATATATATATATATATATATATATATATATATATATGAATCATTTTTTACCCCGACCAGGACTCGAACCTAGGACTTATGATTACTAAGTCAAGGCGCTACCACTACACCACAGAAGGTTAAAAGGAACCCAACCTTATAGCTTATATCTGCTATACATAGGAATGAACGCATTCTAACTGAATGCCACTATGTTCATATTACAGATTCCCCAACCTCACTCGTGGCTTCATTTTAGCATTTAATTCGATTCCCAATCTCATTTGGGCCATGAAATAACCAAATAGCACATTACATATGTGAAAACATGAATCATTTTTTACCCCGACCGGGACTCGAACCTAGGACTTATGATTACTAAGTCAAGGCGCTACCACTACACCACAGAAGGTTAAAAGGAACCCAACCTTATAGCTTATATCTGCTATACATAGGAATGAACGCATTCTAACTGAATGCCACTATGTTCATATTACAGATTCCCCAACCTCACTCGTGGCTTCATTTTAGCATTTAATTCGATTCCCAATCTCATTTGGGCCATGAAATAACCAAATAGCACATTACATATGTGAAAACATGAATCATTTTTTTACCCCGACCGGGACTCGAACCTAGGACTTATGATTACTAAGTCAAGGCGCTACCACTACACCACAGAAGGTTAAAAGGAACCCAACCTTATAGCTTATATCTGCTATACATAGGAATGAACGCATTCTAACTGAATGCCACTATGTTCATATTACAGATTCCCCAACCTCACTCGTGGCTTCATTTTAGCATTTAATTCGATTCCCAATCTCATTTGGGCCATGAAATAACCAAATAGCACATTACATATGTGAAAACATGAATCATTTTTTACCCCGACCGGGACTCGAACCTAGGACTTATGATTACTAAGTCAAGGCGCTACCACTACACCACAGAAGGTTAAAAGGAACCCAACCTTATAGCTTATATCTGCTATACATAGGAATGAACGCATTCTAACTGAATGCCACTATGTTCATATTACAGATTCCCCAACCTCACTCGTGGCTTCATTTTAGCATTTAATTCGATTCCCAATCTCATTTGGGCCATGAAATAACCAAATAGCACATTACATATGTGAAAACATGAATCATTTTTTACCCCGACCGGGACTCGAACCTAGGACTTATGATTACTAAGTCAAGGCGCTACCACTACACCACAGAAGGTTAAAAGGAACCCAACCTTATAGCTTATATCTGCTATACATAGGAATGAACGCATTCTAACTGAATGCCACTATGTTCATATTACAGATTCCCCAACCTCACTCGTGGCTTCATTTTAGCATTTAATTCGATTCCCAATCTCATTTGGGCCATGAAATAACCAAATAGCACATTACATATGTGAAAACATGAATCATTTTTTTTTTTTTTTTTTTTTTTTTTTACCCCGACCGGGACTCGAACCTAGGACTTATGATTACTAAGTCAAGGCGCTACCACTACACCACAGAAGGTTAAAAGGAACCCAACCTTATAGCTTATATCTGCTATACATAGGAATGAACGCATTCTAACTGAATGCCACTATGTTCATATTACAGATTCCCCAACCTCACTCGTGGCTTCATTTTAGCATTTAATTCAATTCCCAATCTCATTTGGGCCATGAAATAACCAAATAGCACATTACATATGTGAAAACATGAATCATTTTTTACCCCGACCGGGACTCGAACCTAGGACTTATGATTACTAAGTCAAGGCGCTACCACTACACCACAGAAGGTTAAAAGGAACCCAACCTTATAGCTTATATCTGCTATACATAGGAATGAACGCATTCTAACTGAATGCCACTATGTTCATATTACAGATTCCCCAACCTCACTCGTGGCTTCATTTTAGCATTTAATTCGATTCCCAATCTCATTTGGGCCATGAAATAACCAAGTAGCACATTACATATGTGAAAACATGAATCATTTTTTACCCCGACCGGGACTCGAACCTAGGACTTATGATTACTAAGTCAAGGCGCTACCACTACACCACAGAAGGTTAAAAGGAACCCAACCTTATAGCTTATATCTGCTATACATAGGAATGAACGCATTCTAACTGAATGCCACTATGTTCATATTACAGATTCCCCAACCTCACTCGTGGCTTCATTTTAGCATTTAATTCGATTCCCAATCTCATTTGGGCCATGAAATAACCAAATAGCACATTACATATGTGAAAACATGAATCATTTTTTACCCCGACCGGGACTCGAACCTAGGACTTATGATTACTAAGTCAAGGCGCTACCACTACACCACAGAAGGTTAAAAGGAACCCAACCTTATAGCTTATATCTGCTATACATAGGAATGAACGCATTCTAACTGAATGCCACTATGTTCATATTACAGATTCCCCAACCTCACTCGTGGCTTCATTTTAGCATTTAATTCGATTCCCAATCTCATTTGAGCCATGAAATAACCAAATAGCACATTACATATGTGAAAACATGAATCATTTTTTACCCCGACCGGGACTCGAACCTAGGACTTATGATTACTAAGTCAAGGCGCTACCACTACACCACAGAAGGTTAAAAGGAACCCAACCTTATAGCTTATATCTGCTATACATAGGAATGAACGCATTCTAACTGAATGATTCATGTTTTCACATATGTAATGTGCTATTTGGTTATTTCATGGCCCAAATGAGATTGGGAATCGAATTAAATGCTAAAATGAAGCCACGAGTGAGGTTGGGGAATCTGTAATATGAACATAGTGGCATTCAGTTAGAATGCGTTCATTCCTATGTATAGCAGATATAAGCTATAAGGTTGGGTTCCTTTTAACCTTCTGTGGTGTAGTGGTAGCGCCTTGACTTAGTAATCATAAGTCCTAGGTTCGAGTCCCGGTCGGGGTAAAAAATGATTCATGTTTTCACATATGTAATGTGCTATTTGGTTATTTCATGGCCCAAATGAGATTGGGAATCGAATTAAATGCTAAAATGAAGCCACGAGTGAGGTTGGGGAATCTGTAATATGAACATAGTGGCATTCAGTTAGAATGCGTTCATTCCTATGTATAGCAGATATAAGCTATAAGGTTGGGTTCCTTTTAACCTTCTGTGGTGTAGTGGTAGCGCCTTGACTTAGTAATCATAAGTCCTAGGTTCGAGTCCCGGTCGGGGTAAAAAATGATTCATGTTTTCACATATGTAATGTGCTATTTGGTTATTTCATGGCCCAAATGAGATTGGGAATCGAATTAAATGCTAAAATGAAGCCACGAGTGAGGTTGGGGAATCTGTAATATGAACATAGTGGCATTCAGTTAGAATGCGTTCATTCCTATGTATAGCAGATATAAGCTATAAGGTTGGGTTCCTTTTAACCTTCTGTGGTGTAGTGGTAGCGCCTTGACTTAGTAATCATAAGTCCTAGGTTCGAGTCCCGGTCGGGGTAAAAAATGATTCATGTTTTCACATATGTAATGTGCTATTTGGTTATTTCATGGCCCAAATGAGATTGGGAATCGAATTAAATGCTAAAATGAAGCCACGAGTGAGGTTGGGGAATCTGTAATATGAACATAGTGGCATTCAGTTAGAATGCGTTCATTCCTATGTATAGCAGATATAAGCTATAAGGTTGGGTTCCTTTTAACCTTCTGTGGTGTAGTGGTAGCGCCTTGACTTAGTAATCATAAGTCCTAGGTTCGAGTCCCGGTCGGGGTAAAAAATGATTCATGTTTTCACATATGTAATGTGCTATTTGGTTATTTCATGGCCCAAATGAGATTGGGAATCGAATTAAATGCTAAAATGAAGCCACGAGTGAGGTTGGGGAATCTGTAATATGAACATAGTGGCATTCAGTTAGAATGCGTTCATTCCTATGTATAGCAGATATAAGCTATAAGGTTGGGTTCCTTTTAACCTTCTGTGGTGTAGTGGTAGCGCCTTGACTTAGTAATCATAAGTCCTAGGTTCGAGTCCCGGTCGGGGTAAAAAATGATTCATGTTTTCACATATGTAATGTGCTATTTGGTTATATATATATATATATATATACAGTGTTACCCAGCTGTATCGCGCTTCTTGGTTCGCGGTCTCACTCTATCGTGGTTTTTTTTTTTGGATAAATTATTATTTTATTTTATGGGTATACGCAAAAATATTAAAATATTGAAAAAAAAAAATTTTCAGTATTTTCATTTTTTTTATTGAAAAAAAAATTTCATTATTTAATTGATAAAAAAAAAATTATTTCCCAGCCTACGAATAATAAAACAGCAAAAAAATAGTAAAAAACATAAATTTAGATATACGTACGTATAGTATAACTCACAGTACAGGGTATTGCATCATGCAAAACTGTCCGATAGCGTACAATGTATTGGGGTCACAGCTACGTGAGCTAGCATATATATTTATATTTCCAGTAGTTTCATGATTTTATTGATAAAAAAAACGTATTTCTTAGCCTAAGAATAATAAAACAGCAAAAAATAGTAAACAGTATTGCACCACGTAAAATACGATACCGGAATCAGTGTTTCGGAAAACGCAAAGGCTCTCACCTACGTGACCTAGTGAATATTAAAATGTTCATTATTTTATTGATAAAACTAGTATTTCCTGGCCTAAGAATAATAAAACAGTAAAAAATAATTTAAAAAAACATATAAAGTACTAAAAGTACTTTTACCATGTAAAATACGATACCGGTATCAATGTTTCGGAAAACGAAAAGGCTCTCACCCACGTGACCTAGTGAATATTAAAATTTTCATTATTTTATTGATAAAACAAGTATTTCCTAGCCTAAGAATAATAAAACTAAAAAATAATAAAAAACATAAAGTACTAACAGTATTTCACCATGTAAAATACGATACCGCTATCAACGTTTCGGAAACGAAAAGGCTCTCACCTACGTGAGATAGTTCATGGAATGCTATTGGCTGAAAGGTCGGGAGACAACGAATCACAGAATTGTTTTTCAATATTTTCTGTATCATGGGGTCTGATTGGCTTTTTCATTGCAGTTTGCTTTTCCCTCCAATTTCCAATGTGCCGCCTCACTCGCTCAGTCTAACTCTCGTGTGCGCCGTTCTCGTTGTGCTTACTAATACGTTTTGCTTGTGATTTTTTTTACTCGCATATTAAAACCTTTGCAATGCCTCCCAAGCATCCTTCATCTTCTAAGGCTTCTTGTAGTGAGCCTAAGCGGCAAAGGAAAATGTTAACCATTGTAGATAAAGTGAAACTCTTAGATATGTTGAAAGAAGGAAAAAAGTTTGTGGATGTCGGCCGCTATTTTGGCGTCAATGAATCTACTGTGCGTTACATAAAAAAGGACGAGGCAAAGATCAGGAAAACAGCGAGCATTTCTTTTAATAAATCGGCGAAGAGGCTCGTATCACCCCGCAATAAGGTAAGTTTGCCTATCGTGTACATATGTATGTCACGTCATTATCACCTCATTCACCGTAATTTTATCTATCACTTTCATAAAAATTTACGTTGTTTGCTGTTATTTATAATGTAAAGGGTATTTTTTTAACAGTGCAGGGAGGGTTTATACAGTACGTAAACGAAAAAATAATTGTAAATGAGTATGTATGTCATGTCATTATCACCTCATTCACCGTAATTTTATCTATCACTTTCATAAAAATTTACGTTGCTTGCTGTTATCTATAATGTTAAGGGTGTTTTTTTAACAGTGCAGGGAGGGTTTATACAGTACGTAAATGAAAAAATAATTGTAAATGAGTATGTATGTCACGTCATTATCACCTCATTCACCATAATTTTATCTATCACTTTCATAAAAATTTACGTTGCTTGCTGTTATTTATAATGTAAAGGGTGTTTTTATAACAGTGCAGGGAGGGTTTATACAGTACGTAAACGAAAAAATAATTGTAAATGAGTATGTATGTCACGTCATCATCACATTCACGGTAAGTTTTCCTATCACTTTCATAAAAATTTACGTTGCTTGCTGTTATCTATAATGTTAAGGGTGTTTTTTTTAACAGTGCAGGGAGGGTTTATACAGTTCGTAAATGAAAAAATAATTGTAAATGAGTATGTATGTCACGTCATTATCACCTCATTCACCGTAATTTTATCTATCACTTTCATAAAAATATACGTTGCTTGCTGTTATTTATAATGTAAAGGGTGTTTTTTTAACAGGGCAGGGAGGGTTTATACAGTGTAAATGTAAAAATATATTAAAATATCTATGTACATATAGGCGGATCCTACTTCGCGGATTTCCTGGTTCGCGGTGGGTCCCGGAACCGAACTACCGCGATAAGTGAGGCAACACTGTATATATATATATATATATATATATATATATATATATATATATATATATATATATATATATATATATATATATATATATATATATATATATATATTCACACAGATACTCTCCAGCTTACTAACGAATTAGGTTCCAGAAGTTCGTTTGTAAGTAGAATTGTTCATAAGGTGTGTTTACTTAAAAAAAAAAAATGCTGTGCAGTACATAAATATTCTAAACGCAACTACTACATAAATCTAAAATTAAAAAATATAGTACGGTTGTATTATTGAAATTCATGCAATAATATAAAAGTAATTGATTAAGGAATACAGTCTTCTTCTTCTTCTTGCTCTATTTGCGTTCCCATTTTCATATGGGGTCGCATCTCTTCACTAGTCATCTCCACTGGTTCCGGTCCATCACTTGTTCCTCCCCAAGCTGTCTCTCTCTGAGATCCTCCTTCAGTCGGTCCTTCCACCGTAGTTTAGGTCTTCCTCGTCTACGTCTGCCCTCCACGTCCATCTCCATCACTCTCACACTCACGTAGTCTTCTTCTCTCCTCTTCACATGACCGAACCACTGTAATCTCCTCTCCTGCGCTTTCGCCGACGCCTCCACCACCTTCACTGTACCTCTGATCCGTTCATTTCGTATCCTGTCCTCCCTCGTCACCCCACACATCCACCTCAGCATTCTCATTTCTGCGACATCTATCTTCCTTTCTTGAATCTTTTTCACCGCCCACGTCTCCGCTCCGTACAGCAACGCTGGTCTCACAAATGACTTGTACACTTTTCCTTTCACTCTAGCACTGATTTTCTTGTCACATAGCACCCCTGATGTTCTCTTCCAGCTGTTCCACGCTACCTGGTTCCTATGATCAATCTCTCTCTCTAGGTCTCCATCCTTCGTTACGTAGGAGCCGATTAAGGAATACAGTACATACATTAATATGTGGTTTGTTACACTTGACAGACGTAAATTTTTGCAGTGATGGACGAGTGATGGTAAGGTGTTGCGGAGCTAACTTTTTCTGTCATAAAATCAAATATATTTAGTAAGTTATTTTAATAATATTAATAATAATAATAATAATAATAAATTGTAATACCTGTCATCTCTGACAGATGCTAAGATTTGTGGAGTTACGAATCATAAATTCATTTTCTTATCATAAAAACGCCATTTTATTTAATAAACCTTTAAACAAATCATAATAATTTTATTATATGTACAGTAATGATACAAAATTTTAATTGTAATACTGTATTATACAGCACACTACCAACCTTCTAAATAGATCGTGAATGTTTGTGGTGACATAAGGGAGAATGTAAAGTTATTAGCAATTACACAAATGTATTTGGTTATTAAACCATAAAACATGAATAATATTAATAAATTGTACTATGTACAATAATAATAAGACTCTGCAATTGTACATCCAGTAAACTACTGCACAGTATCAACCTCTTAAACTGGGTAGTGAAGGTTTTAAGTATTGTAAACAACAAGTTAAAGTTCAGCGGTGACTGCACTCCCCCATTCTCGAGAGCGGAGGAGGGGGGAAAGGAAGAGGAGGCAGCATTAAGACCAGTAGGCAGCAGGATGGGTTGTTGTATTGTAATACCAAATATTTTGTTAATAAACTGTAAAACATGAATTATATTGATAAACTGTTTTATGTATAATAATGAGACATAGTAATAGTACATTCAGTAAGCTAATCTGTACAGTATGCCAACCTCTTAAATTGGGTAGCGAAGGTTTGAGGAGTCGTATGCACCGAGTTTATGTTCAGTGGTGTCTACACTCCCCCAAGCTTGAAAACGGAGGAGGGGGCAGCGCTAGGACCAATAGGCAACTGGATAGGTTGATGTACTGTAATAGCAACTATTTTTTTTTAATAAACTGTAAAACATTAAGTATATTAATAAATTGTAATACAATAATAATAAGACATTGTAATAGTACATACAGTAAACTACTGTGCAGTATAGTACCAACCTGGTATAATAAACTGGTAGCAAAGGTATGAAGGGTAAAGTATGCGGTGAGGTTTAAAATTTAGCAGTGTCGACACCCATTTGCCCGAGAGCAGACGAGGAGGCAGCATAAGGAGCAAAATGCAACAGAATGAGTTATTTCACTGTAATCATAGAAATATTTTTTGTTAGTACACCTTAAAATATAAATTATGTTAATAAATTGTAATATGTACAGTAATAAGCTTTTTGTAAGCCTCTAAGTCTTCAAAAAGGAACAAAGCCTTTCTTGAATTAACATGAGAGACAGTCTTACCCGATATTGCCACTGGTGTTCCATCAACATCGTTAAAAGTTTTTCTGTTTTTTCTATTAGCCTTTCCCTCCTCTTACGTATAATAGTAGACTGCATAGGTACTGCACGTTTCACATGTTCCATAATACTTTACTTTTCCTAGCTATCTTTGTAAATCTTGCCCATAGTGAAACGATTCATATTATAAGCTTAGGCTACATTCACCATTATCAAGTCTATTATTGCCAATTTCGTTTCCATTTAAATGGCATGCCTTCTTTTTGAAGCACCACTAACATCAATAGCCTTACACTTTTCACCACTCATGATTACCACACAATGAGTAAGATGTTTCATGATAAAAAACCTGATGCACAATGGAAAGTCTCAGTGCTTACAGGATGTGATCTGAGAACAGACTGGGACAGCATGGTGACTTACAAGTACCCCAGTACTGTCCTACCAGTGCCTTGGTAGCGGCAAATGTCGTAATAGGTCCGTTTGTCATTGTGCGGAAAGTTTGAATTTACTGCAACATGGTTTTGTATATTTTTCATAATCTTTATCAATTTTTTTTTTTGGCAGACTTTGTTCGCATCTGTATACATACATATGCAGTTCTGTACAGTACTTAGGCTAAAGACACTTTACTACTACATAAAACATAAAATATACAGTATCAATGAATTTTAATATGTTCGTAAGTTGTTATTTTGTATATACAGTACTTTATATATTTTGGTTAAGTACCAGAGAGGACTGCAGTTATTGTGCGAGGTTCCAGGACTCTTTGTTTCAGATATCCTTGTTGATGAGAGTGATTGAGATATTCTTCTCCCAAAGAGTTAATAGCTCTTCTCCAGAATTATTTTCAACAATGAAGTGCCTGTTACCTTGGAATACGAGCTGAAGGCACTTTTCCAGAAAAGTGTCTTCAGCAAAAATCGTTTTGTTCTTGGTGTGCCACACCTATGCTTCACCAACTTAAGAAATATCTAGAGAGCTCTTCTCTACCATTTAATTTTTATCAAACAACAAAAGCACCGAGACATAGAAAGTACAGAACAGTCTCTGGTGCAGACACTTTTCCGGAAAGAGATGTTTGGACCTCTTTGGAAGTGGACCTTCCTGGTCCTTAGCTTTGGGAGAAGAATCTATCTATCACTCTTCAACGGGGATATCTGGAACAATGGGTCCTGTAACCTTGTGTAATAATTAGTCCCCTACGATACATCTTACCTATTACGTAAAGCATAAAATATGCAGTATTAATGAATATTAATACAAAAATAATAATGTAATAGTACACTACAGTACAGTAATACATAAATAATACATGAGTTGATAATGGGTACATTTTTGTTCGTATCTGTGAATGTTCGTAACTCAGTTGTTTGTAAGTAGGGGAGCTTTTATATATATATATATATATATATATATATATATATATATATATATTATATATATATATATATATATATTTCCCCATATATTTTAAAGAAGAAAAGAATTAACAATGATTTAAAGATAGTAGGCATTTTCAGACTAGACTTATGGCATATAGAATGCTATTTAGGAAAAAATTTCCATTCTACCCCAGATATCCTTAAATTATATTTTAATTCATTTATGTATGAATCCTTTACAGCATCAGATTTTGAAGTGATCCCAGATTGTATTTCAGATAGTGACATCTCAGAACCGGTGAATGAGAATGTGGAATATGCAGTTGTGATGCGTTCTCGACTGGGGGATCATTCGCTGGTGTATTGTGCAGAAGTTGATGGAGTGGATCCAAAGAAATATAGAACTCCTCATTCAGATCTCAGTGCATTCGTTGAGCTGAAGACCAATAAGAGCCTTGATACAGACAGAGATATATTCAATCTGCATAAGTAAAAATTTTCTTTACAATCTTGCAATGTAGTTCACAAATGTTTTATCCATAGGTATCAATATTATAAATTTAAAAAAAATTTACATTATTTTGTGTCAAGCAATTATATGAGAAAATATATAGCTTGCACTTACGTTGTTTTTGGTATTTCTTTGCTACATCAGTTAGAGACGCAGCTGTAAAGAATTCCGTCTTTTAGTTTGTGGTTCTCAGTACTTAATGATCATTTGCCCGACCTGATGGGAGGTGATAAGATTATTGTGGAGCTTCACAGATAATCCTGTTCACGAGAATATCCTTTCAGAGGTAGTAGAAAAACAGAAGCACCTGTAAGCAAACTACACTTGCCTACAGTTTGGTGTCATAGGCTTCCATTTGGCTGAAAATAATCAGTGTAGAGATAGAGGAGGAAAAATGCCTGATAAGGTTGAGGTAATAACAATATAACAACAGATTAGAAAGCCGAATGGTTCTTCCATTAAGAAGTATTCCTCTGTCTTAGCAGTTATTTTTCGTATGTGTAGGCTTCATCATTTTTGGATGAAGAAGCCATCCAGCAAGAGACACATAAGGTGTGGCTCATTTATGAAGTATCCTGCAAGCTGTATATAGTTGTTGCAAAGCTTAAAACCACTCACAAGCTTTTGTAAGGAGATTGGTTCCCAAGGTTTTTCTAGAATATGTCTCATCAAGAACTGTGTTAATTGTTCTGGAGTGATCCACATGTATCTCTACATTTTTTGTGAATGTCATATCAGTTGTGTACTCCGTAAAGTTCAAGTTAAATGTATGTCTATTCTAGAGATGGCAGTTCTTACTCTTGTCATGTGATGGAAATACTCAAGTTTACAAGCCTCACTTCCACAAATTTTGAACTGCTATACCACATTATTATTATAATTTAGGGTGTGAATTCATTATTTCCCATGATACTTATCATACTCATTGTATATGAAAATGGTGTGAGACTAGATAGCCTAGCTATTGCATTTCTTATCAATTCACTAATTATTTACTTAAGCGGCAGAACTTTTTCTC
Organism: Halocaridina rubra; assembly: GCA_037179515.1. Classification (NCBI taxonomy): domain Eukaryota; kingdom Metazoa; phylum Arthropoda; class Malacostraca; order Decapoda; family Atyidae; genus Halocaridina; species Halocaridina rubra. The sequence goes on along the minus strand of JAXCGZ010011644.1, from coordinate 43,303 downwards.
ACATGCACAGCTCCCAAATTCTAAATTGGCTATGTGATATTGCCTTAGATGGCTCTCAAAATTTGTATATCACCCTCTTTTAGCATGGCCCCTTGATGTCCTTAGTACCAAATTGAATAAATTTGATGCAATATGGTTCCTTTTGAACGAGTCTTTTCATGACCTGTATTGTGAACATCATTACTCTTACAGACATACAAAATGATGCAATGAAAAAACAAATAACACCACCATCTCTTCACTGGATGTACAGTTTTGGAGTTTGACTCTGCAACTGAAACTCTCCTCATATGACTGAGCTGAATTATACCAAATTTAGATGTTCTCAGTATATGGAAAGATATACCGTGGGTCATTCTCTCTCTCTCTCTCTCTCTCTCTCTCTCTCTCTCTCTCTCTCTCTCTCTCTCTCTCTCTCTCTCTCTCTCTCTCTCTCTCTCTCTCTCTCTCTCTCTCTCTCTCAATTCTGTCTAAAATACTTGAGAAGGTATTTGCCACCCAGTTAATAAATTTCCTTGAATCAAATTGTCTATTATGTGAAGAACAACACGGTTTTCGGCCTAAACTTTCGACCGAGACGGCCCTACTTAAAATTACTGATAAAATTTATAGTAATATTGAAAATAAGAAAATATCACTTTTATTATTGTTAGATTTGTCTAAAGCATTTGACAGTGTACACCATCAAATTCTAATGAGAAAACTTTCCAAAGTTCATGTTGACTCATTTTGGTTCGAAAATTATCTGAAAGATCGAATTCAATCAGTTCGAATGGGCTCGACTCTCTCTTCTTCTTTAGATATCAGTTTTGGCGTTCCTCAGGGTTTAATTTTGGGTCCTCTGCTTTTCTTAATATATGTTAATGATTTACCTCAATTTATAAGAGATTGCCTACTTGTTATGTATGCTGATGACACCCAGATTATACTTACTGGTGACATTGATAGAATTCCTGAAATCTTAAAAAGGGCTGAAGATATATTAAACTGTGCCAAAAGTTATTTTAACAGTAATGGTCTTTTACTGAACGAAAATAAAACTAAATTCGTTATTTTTGGATCAAATCAATACCTGTCCCGCATTCCTGAGAACATCAGTATAAATTTCAACAATGTTTCACTCTTCCCATCTAATAAGGTTAAAAATCTAGGAGTTATTATGGACAGTACCATGACATTTAATTTTCATATCGATGAACTACATAAAAAAGTGAACGGGACCCTTATTTACTTGAACAGTCTATGAAAGATTCGAGCCTGATTGTAGGGTAATTGTAGTACAAACATTGATTTTAAGTATTCTCAACTACTGTCTAAGTGTTTGGGGTTCCACGACTAAGACCCAGATGTTACGAGTGAAAAGGCTCCAGAATTTTGCTGCAAGAGTTGCCATAGGGGGGGTGCATAAACATGATCACGTGACTCCCCTCTTTGAGAGATTGGGTTGGCTAAGGATGGACATGAAGTTCATATATAATATCTGACTTTTAGTTTTTAAAATAAATCATGGAATATTACCGGAATGGCTCTTCTCATTGCCAACAGTTAATCAAGTGCGTATCAATAACGTCAACACCAGATATCAGAATTCTTTTTACGTGCCCAGAACTTCCACTGATATTGGGGCAAGAGCCTTAAATGTAATAGGCCCGAGACTTTGGAACTCTTTACCCGCAAACTTAAGAAGTTGCCAAACATTACCCTCACTTAAATCTCATCTTTTAAATCACCTACTTAATAAGTGATTTTAGTCTCATTATTATCCTCCCATTGGGTAAACGAAGTGTATGTATGCATATTTTAATGTGTAAATTTTTTTATTTTGTGCTTTGCAAATTTCATTAGTTTTATTTTGACATTTTACATTGTAATTTGTAATTAGATTAATTATCATGTGTAAATTTTTTGATTTTGTGCTTTGCAAATTTCATTAGTTTTATTTTGACATTTTACATTGCAATTTGTAATTAGATTAATTATCATGTAATAGCCATTTTTGATGGAATAAAGTTTTTGACTTTGACTTTGACTCTCTCTCTCTCTCTCTCTCTCTCTCTCTCTCTCTCTCTCTCTCTCTCTCTCTCTCTCTCTCTCTCTCTCTCTCTCTCTCTCTCTCTCTCTCTCTCTCTCTCTCTCTCTCTCTCTCTCTCTCTCTCTCCCTCCCCATCACCGCACCCGCATCTCTATCCCTCCCAAATACTGTCCCACTTATATTTCCTTTATCTCTCACCTCCTTCCCACTTTTGATCTCCTTTCTCCAGACAGCTTATACAACTCACTGGTGGATTCTACACATGACTTCTACACGCATTATGTTCTCAGACCACACGTTCCACGTCGCCCTGAGGCCCATTCCTGGACTTTGGATCAGCGTATTGCCCAGGCGGAAAGGACAGCTGTGGATGCTGGACTCTCCTTTCAAAGACAGCCCACCCCTGACCACCTGCACCAATATCAGTTGGCGAGGGATGATCTAGTTGCCCTGCAGAAGTGTGTGCACACGGAGTATTGGCAGAAATTTACGGATAGTATTAACCATCAGACTAGCGCTGGGACTATGTGGCATCTTATAAGGAAGGCTGTCAAGAAGAAACCCACCTGTGCTCTACACCACAGTCCACTTGAGTACGCTCAGGACCTCATTACTACCTGGTCAGCACAGTCACAAACTTGCAACCTTCCCGGGAACGTTCAAGAGGCACTCTCCACCCACCGCAGTGTTCGTAACCTCCGCCTAATGGGTGCTTTACTACAGACGGATGAAGAGGATGACATCCCATTCACAGAGGATGAACTACGACGTGCTCTTGCTAGGATTAAGGCTACTGCCCCTGGGGAGGATGGTCTTACATATCAAGTTCTCCGTCTTCTTCAGAAAGTTCCTGGTAACCCCCTACTGCGCCTCTTCAATCTTTGCTTTTGCTTGGGGCATGTGCCCTCTGCCTGGACCAGAAGCACTATTATTCCTCTACCAAAACCTGGAACCGACAAATTTAGGCCTATCTCCCTCACCTCCTGCTTCAGCAAAGTGTTTGAACGCATCCTTCTTGCCCGGCTCATGCACCGTCTACAGGATAAACTCTCCCCCAGTCTTTATGGTTTCCTCCCACAACGGAGCACACATCACTGCCTCGCTGAACTCTACACCCGTCTTTCTCCCACCAGTGTGGTCGCCTTCCTGGACCTCAAATCTGCCTTCGATATAGCCAACAAGGAAATTATTCTTGACCAGCTGGTGGACTTTGGAGTTCGGGGGAACATACTGAAATGGATACGGGGATATCTCTGCAACAGAACATCAAGCGTCCTTTTTAAAGGGTCGTATAGCTCCTATGAACGGTTTGAACTGGGTACTCCTCAGGGGGGTGTGCTAAGTCCTTTTCTATTCAATATCCTTATGCATCGTCTACTCTCCCTCCTTCCTGTCATCCCCGGTACTACAGTTACCTGCTATGCGGACGACATATGCATCCACACGACCTCAACTCACGACCTTCAGCACATGCTCCATGACTTTTACGTGTCTGCTACCTCCTGTGGCCTTATTATCTCCCCAGAAAAAAGCAGGATTTTTACTTCACGCAACTGCAGAGCACTGCCCGCATTCGCCATGGGTGGTAATGTCATCCCTCACTGCACACAGTACACGTATTTAGGTGCACCTGTCCGGATCACCCCAGCTATACCTGCTCGTCAACGAATTCATCCCTTTGTGAAGAGCCTTCTTGACCGTCTGGAGCCCCGCTTTGCGCCTGTCAAGTGGCTTGCCAACAATGCTGCAGGAGTCTCCATCCCAGTGGCGAGGACCCTCTACATCCTACTACTTCGGTCAGTGGTTGACTATCTGTCTCCTGCCTTGTGTCAACTTCCTAAACCAGCTCTCGAGCCACTTGAAAAGTTCCAGAATCGAGTCATGAGATTTATCTTGGGATGTTCTCTCTCTACCCGTATTGTGAGTATGCAGTTGGAGCTCAACTTACCCCCTCTTGTGGAGAGGATTTATGCCAATGTGTCCTATTTTACTGTTAAGTGTCTTCACTACCCCTTTCTTGCTCCGTACTTCTCTGCTGTCATGAGGACGTCCCTTGATCCAGACGCACCCAGGCTCCCACTTCGAGCAGGAGGTCATAACCTTATCAGGGTGGTGAGTGACATTCTCCGTGGCCTTGACATCGACCTGCCAGTGCAGGCGGCTGTCCCAGATTTACCACCCTGGCGTGTCCCCCTCCCCGCTGTCACATATACACCGACCTCGAAGGATGTCTATCCCCCCTTGCAGAGACAGTTAGCTCTGGAGACTATCGCTGATGTATCCACGTCTGTCCCTGCAGCACACCACGTCTATGTTGATGGTTCTGTGCAAGCAGATGGGAGGGCGGCATGTGCTGTGTTTTCCCCCACCATGGAGCCGCCTGTGCCGGCTGATTCATGGATTGGCCGTAGGCTACCCACCTCGTCGAGCTCCACCTACTGTGAACTGAATGCCATCTTGGATGCCGTGACTCTCCTTGTTCGACGACGAGTGAATGGGGTAATAATTTGTGACTCCCAATTGGCCCTACAAGCCCTATCCTCGCCAAGACCTATCTGTGGCCGTGCTGTGGGAGATATACTATGTCGCCTCGCAGCCGCTCGGGATGCTTCTCTTGTTGTGTCATTTGTGTGGACTCCATCCCACATTGGGCTGACTGGCAACGACACAGCGGATCGTCTTGCCAAGGCGGCCTGTATGCTGGATGGGCATGCTGTGGACGCTGAGCCCTCCCTCCGATGCCTACGTATCATCATCTACTCAGCCGGGTTTGCCATGACGGTCCAGCGCAGGGACATGGAGAGGGCCAACAGTGTGTCCATACAGCACCATGATCACTTCCTTCACAGTCGCTACAAGTATCGCAGATGCGGGTCAATGGTGCGGAAAAACAATGTAGTTAGTGCTCGGCTCAGAATGGGGTATCGGCCTTTATGGCAGGTCTCCCAGACTCTAGATATGCCACAGTACACCTCCTGTACATTATGCGACCGAACTAATGCTAACACTCTTGACCACTATTGTCTTCAGTGCCCCACAGTGAGAGATGTTTTACCACGAGGTCAGAACTTAATACAGATCTGCTCATCTTTACTTAATGATGACAACCTTGATGTTATTCTTGCTCGTTTTCCTCACTTTGGTGGCCATTAATTATATTGAATTATACATATATTTTCTGTATGTTGCTGTATAATTCTGTTTGTGCATTCTGCGTTTCTCTGAGCTTTACTTTTGCATATAATGTACTCTGTGCTGCCATTCTGTGAGTTGTGTGTTAGTATGCAGCAATGTTTTATCAATATGTACACCTCCCTGTAAACCATGTTCAATTCTTGGTTTTATATCCATTTGAAGCATTATTTGTATGAACTCATGTAATGTCTGACGCCTTGGCGCAATAAATTAATAAAATAAAATAAAATAATCTCTCTCTCTCTCTCTCTCTCTCTCTCTCTCTCTCTCTCTCTCTCTCTCTCTCTCTCTCTCTCTCTCTCTCTCTCTTTTAATGCTCTAGCTCCTGTATCAGTGTTTGTTCTTGGGATATAAAGGGTGTCCAGACTTCTAGTGTTAAATCTTTCCCCTCGAATCTGAGCTACAGTTGGCAAAGTGAAGAGCCAGTCGGGAATAAACTTGTGATGAATTTTGAAGATTAAAAGGCACATTTCATAAATGTATTTCTCATCCATATGGAGCCATTTTAATTTATCATATATTGGGGTGACATGGTCATGTTTGCGAGCGCCCCCTACAGCAACCTTAGCAGCGAAATTCTGCATTTTACTTACTCTGTCCATTTGTGTCTTATTAGTTGATCCCCAAACTCTCTAGCAGAAGTTTAAGATACTAAGTACCAAGGACTGAACCACCATGACTCGACATTCAAAGTTGAAATCATCACTTATACGGTTAATAAAGAGAAGCGTACCTGTAACCTTTTTCTGCAATTCATTGATATGAACATTGAAAGTTAAAAAGCTGTCCATATGTACTCCAAGGTTTTTGACACTTTGTGATGGAACGAGTGTGACATCGCCGAGTCTTAAATTGATGTTATTTGGAATATGGGATATGTACTGCCTTGAGCCAAAGAAAATGAGTTGAGTTTTGCTCTCGTTTAAAAGGAGCCCATTCTTATTGTAATAAGCTGTAGCACTAATTAGAACCTCTTTCGCATTTTGTAGCAATTAATTAGTTTTATCAATCTCTCCTGTCAGTAAGATCTGAGTGTCATCGGCGTATATAACAAGGAGGCAATCACGAATATATATAGGCAGATCATTTATGTATTATAAGAAATAGTAAAGGCCCCAAGATCGATCCCTGAGGGACTCCAAACTTTATTTTCTGAGGAGTGGATATGGCTGATCCAATGCGTACTGACTGAACTCGATTTCCAAGATAGTTTTCAAACCAAAGTGAATCAATATTCAAATCTTCGCATTTTTTGAGCAAATGTTGATGGTTGGCGCTATCAAATGCTTTAGAGAGATCAAGAAGCAAGAGTAGGGATATTTTCTTGTTTTCAATGTTTTCATAAATTTTATTGGTAACTGAGAGCAAAGCTGTTTCAGTGGAAAGATTTGGTCGCAAGCCATGTTGTTTTTTGCAAGTAATTTATTAGATTCGAGAAAATCAATCAATTGGTTCGCAATTATTTTTTCTAGTATCGTTGAGAGGATGGGCAATAGAGAAATAGGTGTAGTTTCCAACATTTTCAGCATCTCTGTTTTTATAAACTGGGGCCACAATAGAATGCTTCCAAAAATCCGGATGAACACCTGTTACAATGGATGTATTCATAATTATAAGGATAGTAAATGGTAACGGGTAAGGAATCAACCAAGAATCGAAAAGGTATCCCGTCAGAGCCATAAGAGTTTGTTGCGTTTAAACTTTTAATGGTCAGTATTAAAGTGTTGATGTCGACTGGCTGTGGCCTAAATTTATTCAAGTTTCTTGATGGTAATGAAGGACGATTATTCATAAGTAAATTAGAATCTATCGGGTTTTCTTGGGATTTCCTGAAAGTGTTTTCTCCCATCATGGCAAAGTGATTGTTAAATTCCTCCACTTTATTTTTGAGCTCAGGTTCTGAATCTCCTAGCAATCCAGATGATTTTTTATTTCCAGGAATTATTTTCTTTATAACGTTCCATGTACCCTTCATGTTGCCCTTACTTTTCAAAAATTGTTCTTTAAAGTAGTTCGATTTACTAATGGATATCATATTTTTTCCTTTTTTTGTTTTCGATAGATACTTTCAGCCATGGGGTCTAAGCTATTTAGCTTAAACACTTTATGCACATTGTTTCTGTTTTTTATCGCCTCCTTTATTTGATCATCAAACCAAGGAGCGTAGGGTCATCAAACCAAGGAGCGTAGGGCCGCTTAATCTCTTTTGTTACAAAAGGAGCGCAAGAATTTAAACATTCAGTAAAAGTGCTCGTGAAAAAGGAAACTTGGTTATTGACATTATCAGTACGTAGAATATAATATAAAGCACCTGTATCATTTAGAAGAAGGTCACAAAAATTATTTTGAGAGTAATTTCTTAACGACCGAAATGTTCTAATTTCTGGAGGTTTCCTTTCTTTCCTTACATTGATAGTGATGGTGAGAAGCTCATGATCACCTACAGGGCTTGAAAGAACATCAGAGTGGATAATAAAATTAGGTCTGTTTGTTATAGCCAAGTCTATTAATGTTGAGGAAGTAAACGTAATGTGGGTGGCTTTTTTAATCATCTGGGTTAAATGTAGGGATTGGGTTATTTTTCCAATTTTGTTATCTGAGAGAAACTGATCATCGTTAAAATCTCCTAAAATCAAAAGGGGTTTATTGCGTAAACACATTGTAGTAAAAACATCACTTAAATATGTAAAAGAGTTATAGAGTGCATGCGGATGACGATAAACACACCCAATTATAAACGAAGGAAGATTTCTATACTGGATACTCAACCAAATATCTCTCTCTCTCTCTCTCTCTCTCTCTCTCTCTCTCTCTCTCTCTCTCTCTCAGCCTTGTGGTACCTAATGTCTCCTGCTCTTCTATCCCTTCTCTCTTTTCTGACCATGTTGCCCTTAGCCTGAAATACTCCATACTTCAGACTCCAGCTACCCTCTCCCATCACCGCACCCGCATCTCTATCCCTCCCAAATACTGCCCCACTTATATTTCCTTTATCTCTCACCTCCTTCCCACTTTTGATCTCCTTTCTCCAGACAGCTTATACAACTCACTGGTGGATTCTACACATGACTTCTACACGCATTATGTTCTCAGACCACACGTTCCACGTCGCCCTGAGGCCCATTCCTGGACTTTGGATCAGCGTATTGCCCAGGCGGAAAGGACAGCTGTGGATGCTGGACTCTCCTTTCAAAGACAGCCCACCCCTGACCACCTGCACCAATATCAGTTGGCGAGGGATGATCTGGTTGCCCTGCAGAAGTGCGTGCACACGGAGTATTGTCAGAAATTTACGGATAGTATTAACCATCAGACTAGCGCTGGGACTATGTGGCATCTTATAAGGAAGGCTGTCAAGAAGAAACCCACCTGTGCTCTACACCACAGTCCACTTGAGTATGCTCAGGACCTCATTACTACCTGGTCAGCACAGTCACAAACTTGCAACCTTCCCGGGAACGTTCAAGAGGCACTCTCCACCCACCGCAGTGTTCGTAACCTCCGACTAATGGGTGCATTACTACAGACGGATGAAGAGGATGACATCCCATTCACAGAGGATGAACTACGACGTGCTCTTGCTAGGATTAAGGCTACTGCCCCTGGGGAGGATGGTCTTACATATCAAGTTCTCCGTCTTCTTCAGAAAGTTCCTGGTAACCCCCTACTGCAGCTCTTCAATCTTTGCTTTTGCTTGGGGCATGTGTCCTCTGCCTGGACCAGAAGCACTATTATTCCTCTACCAAAACCTGGAACCGACAAATTTAGGCCTATCTCCCTCACCTCCTGCTTCAGCAAAGTGTTTGAACGCATCCTTCTTGCCCGGCTCATGCACCGTCTACAGGATAAACTCTCCCCCAGTCTTTATGGTTTCCTCCCACAACAGAGCACACATCACTGCCTCGCTGAACTCTACACCCGTCTTTCTCCCACCAGTGTGGTCGCCTTCCTGGACCTCAAATCTGCCTTCGATATAGCCAACAAGGAAATTATTCTTGACCAGCTGGTGGACTTTGGAGTTCGGGGGAACATACTGAAATGGATACGGGGATATCTCTGCAACAGAACATCAAGTGTCCTTTTTAAAGGGTCGTATAGCTCCTATGAACGGTTTGAACTGGGTACTCCTCAGGGGGGTGTGCTAAGTCCTTTTCTATTCAATATCCTTATGCATCGTCTACTCTCCCTCCTTCCTGTCATCCCCGGTACTACAGTTACCTGCTATGCGGACGACATATGCATGCACACGACCTCAACTTACGACCTTCAGCACATGCTCCATGATTTTTACGTGTCTGCTATCTCCTGTGGCCTTATTATCTCCCCAGAAAAAAGCAGGATTTTTACTTCACGCAACTGCAGAGCACTGCCCGCATTCGCCATGGTGGTAATGTCATCCCTCACTGCACACAGTACACGTATTTAGGTGCACCAGTCCGGATCACCCCAGCTATACCTGCACGTCAACGAATTCATCCCTTTGTGAAGAGCCTTCTTGACCGTCTGGAGCCCCGCTTTGCGCCTGTCAAGTGGCTTGCCAACAATGCTGCAGGAGTCTCCATCCCAGTGGCGAGGACCCTCTACATCCTACTACTTCGGTCAGTGGTTGACTATCTGTCTCCTGCCTTGTGTCAACTTCCTAGACCAGCTCTCGAGCCACTTGAAAAGTTCCAGAATCGAGTCATGAGATTTATCTTGGGATGTTCTCTCTCTACCCGTATTGTGAGTATGCAGTTGGAGCTCAACTTGCCCCCTCTTGTGGAGAGGATTTATGCCAATGTGTCCTATTTTACTGTTAAGTGTCTTCACTACCCCTTTCTTGCTCCGTACTTCTCTACTGTCATGAGGACGTCCCTGGATCCAGACGCACCCAGGCTCCCACTTCGAGCAGGAGGTCATAACCTTATCAGGGTGGTGAGTGACATTCTCCGTGGCCTTGACATCGACCTGCCAGTGCAGGCGGCTGTCCCAGATTTACCACCCTGGCGTGTCCCCCTCCCCGCTGTCACATATACACCGACCTCGAAGGATGTCTATCCCCCCTTGCAGAGACAGTTAGCTCTGGAGACTATCGCTGATGTATCCACGTCTGTCCCTGCAGCGCACCACGTCTATGTTGATGGTTCTGTGCAAGCAGATGGGAGGGCGGCATGTGCTGTGTTTTTTTCCCCCACCATGGAGCTGCCTGTGCCGGCTGATTCATGGATTGGCCGTAGGCTACCCACCTCGTCGAGCTCCACCTACTGTGAACTGAATGCCATCTTGGATGCCGTGACTCTCCTTGTTCGACGACGAGTGAATGGGGTAATAATTTGTGACTCCCAATCGGCCCTACAAGCCCTATCCTCGCCAAGACCTATCTGTGGCCGTGCTGTGGGAGATATACTATGTCGCCTCGTGGCCGCTCGGGATGCTTCTCTTGTTGTGTCATTTGTATGGACTCCATCCCACATTGGGCTGACTGGCAACGACACAGCGGATCGTCTTGCCAAGGCGGCCTGTATGCTGGATGGGCATGCTGTGGACGCTGAGCCCTCCCTCCGATGCCTACGTAACATCATCTACTCAGCTGGGTTTGCCATGACGGTCCAGCGCAGGGACATGGAGAGGGCCAACAGTGTGTCCATACAGCACCATGATCACTTTCTTCACAGTCGCTACAAGTATCGCAGACGCGGGTTAATGGTGCGGAAAAACAATGTAGTTAGTGCTCGGCTCAGAATGGGGTATCGGCCTTTATGGCAGGTCTCCCAGACTCTAGATATGCCACAGTACACCTCCTGTAAATTATGCGACCGTCCTAATGCTAACACTCTTGACCACTATTGTCTTCAGTGCCCCACAGTGAGAGATGTTTTACCACGAGGTCAGAACTTAATACAGATCTGCTCATTTTTACCTAATGATGACAACCTTGATGTTATTCTTGCTCGTTATCCTCACTTTGGTGGCCATTAATTATATTGAATTATACATATATTTTCTGTATGTTGCTGTATAATTCTGTTTGTGCATTCTGCGTTTCTCTGAGCTTTACTTTTGCATATAATGTACTCTGTGCTGCCATACTGTGAGTTGTGTGTTAGTATGCAGCAATGTTTTATCAATATGTACACCTCCCTGTAAACCATGTTCAATTCTTGGTTTTGTATCCATTTGAAGCATTATTTGTATGAACTCATGTAATGTCTGATGCCTTGGCACAATAAATTAATAAAATAAAAATAAATAATCTCTCTCTCTCTCTCTCTCTCTCTCTCTCTCTCTCTCTCTCTCTCCTCTCTCTCTCTCTCTCTCTCTCTCTCTCTCTCTCTCTCTCTCTCTCTCTCTCTCTCTCTCTCTCTCTCATTTTCCTCCTTGCCACTATTTAGAAAGTTATTTGAAAAGATGGTATTCCAATGTGTGTACCAGATTCTTGAGGTTCCTAATCTGTTACTTTCCTATTAAGCAGGTTTTGCAGGTATAGTTCTGAAATAGATTAGTTAGATGCTCATATATAAAAAAAATATATATATATATATATTATCCAGTTTGATCATTAGGGAAAGAAAGTAGTTCTTATCTTTTGTTTTAATATTGAAAATGCTTTAAAATGCGTATATCAAATTCCGAATCTTGGTTATACTTGTTCGCCTTAGTATTAGAGAAATGACTATACACTACATAAGGTCCTTTTTGAAGGATAGGGAATATATGTTTTCCTCGCTGGGGGTTTATCTCGAATCATGTTCCTTTTTATTGGAGATATCATTACGAAGAGTAATTATCATCCTCATCCCTTTTTCGGGTTCAAGGTGATTTTGCCTCTTGTTGGGAGGTTTGTTTCTTGATTTTTGCTTATGACATTTATTTTTTAATTGTGGCAAATAATATTGACTTAGCACTTACATGCATGAACACTGCTATTGATTCTCCCAGAGATTCGACTGTTGATTGGGATATAAATATTAAAATTGGAAAATGCTATTCCCATTACTTTACTTAAAATCGTAGACCACTATCACTGACATTATTCCTGAATATTTTGTAACTTGCAACACACCCTATTCCCTATCACATGGCAACCCCAGTTGTCTCTGTATTACGTTTTTCTTCAGAAGTCTCATTGGAAAATAACGGGAAGATACTGATAAAACTGCACAAGGCCTGTTTCCATGGTAAAGTCCCTTCTGATGCAGTGCTTTATGGTTAGCAGTACACTAGGTTGGAGGTTCTTATATCACTGCTCTGCTGGTGATTTCAGGGGCACTCCATTATACACTAATCCTCTACTTTTGATGTCAGTGTATGGCTTCTTGCATTATGACTGATAGTAATCTAAGTCTTCCTTGATACTTTCATAAGGCTTTATATACCATTAGGTCAAATCTTTTACTAATGGAAATATTGACAGATGAGGAGAGGGGCCTAACTCTGTCTTGGATGTCTAGTTCCAGGAAACTTCCAACACTCTTAAGAGTGAAGGAAGTTTGCATTCAGCAGGGCCTTCCTTTATAACCTTCTCGCTCCCTCCAAATTTATTTCTGATGGTTCAGAGTCCACAATGAGTCGACATTCTTGGTTCCCGCTTACAATATGATGCTGGCTGTAATTTTCTGAATTACAGTGTTCCTTCAATTATCGCGATGGTTCGGTTCTGAGACCCGGCGCGAGACAGGAAAATCGCGAAGTATGATCAGCCTATATGTACATAGATATTTTAATTTATTTTTATGTTTACACTGTATAAACCCTCCCTGTACTGTTAACAAACCACTCTTTACTTCATAAATAACAGCATGTAATGTAAATTTATATGAAAGTGATAGATAGTATTACGGTTAATGAAGTGGCAATTACATGACATACTCATGTACATAGGTATTTTACAATTATTTTTACGTTTACGTACTGTATAAACCCTCCCTGCACTGTTAAAAAAACACCCTTTACTATATAAATAACAGCATGCAACGTATATTTATATGAAAGTGATAGGAAAACTTACCGTGAATGAGGTGATGATGACGTGACATACTCATGTACATAGGTATTTTACAATTATTTTTACGTTTACGTTGATTTATCAAAAGAAATGCTCGCTGTTTTCCTGATCTTTGCCTCGTCCTTTTTGATGTAGCGAACAGTAGATTCATTGAGGCCAAAATAGCAGCCGACATCCGTGAACCTTTTTCCTTCTTTCAACATATCTAAGAGTTTCACCTTATCTACTATGGTTAACATCTTCCTTTGCCACTTAGGCTGACTACCAGAAGCCTTAGAAGGTGAAGGACGTTTGGGAGACATTGCAAAGGTTAAATTACGCGTGAAAACACAATCACAAGCAATACGTATTAATAAGCACAACGTGAACGGCGCACACGTGAGTTAGACTGAATGAATGAGGCGAGACATTGGAAAATGGTGGGAAAAGCAGACTGCAATGAAAAAGCCAATCAGACCCCATGATACAGAACATACAGAAAAACAATTCTGTGATTCGTCGTCTCCCGACCTTTCAGCCAATAGCATTCCATGAACTATCTCACATAGGTAAGAGCCTTTTCGTTTTCCGAAATACTGATAGCGGTATCGTATTTTACAAGGTGCAATACTGTTAGTATTTATGTTTTTTATTATTTTTTACTTGTTTATTATTCTTAGGCTAGGAAATACTTGTTTTATTAATAAAATAATGAAAATTTAAATATTCACTAGGTCACCTAGGTGAGAGCCTTTGCGTTTTCCGAAACGTGATACCGGTATCGTATTTTACATTGTGCAATACTGTTAGTACTGTATTTATGTTTTTTTACTATTTTTTACTGTTTTATTATTCTTAGGCTAGAAAATACTTGTTTTATAAATAATATAATGAAAATTTTAATATTCACTAGGTCACGTAGGTGAGAGCCTTTGCGTTTTCTGAAACGCTGATACCGGTATCGTATTTTACGTGGCTCAGTACTGTTAGTATTTATGTTTTTTACTAGCTTTTACTGTTTTATTATTCTTAGGCTAAGAAATACGTTTTTTTATCAATAAAATCATGAAACTACTAGAAATTTTAATATACAGTATATGCTAGCTCACTTAGGTGCGACCCCAATACATTGTACGCTATTGGACACTATTTGACATGATGCAATACCCTGTACTGTGAGTTATATATCTAAATTTATGTTTTTTACTATTTTTTACTGTTTTATTATTTGTAGGCTGGGAAACAATTTATTTTTATCAATTAAATAATGAAATTTGTTTTTTCAAGAAAAAAAATGAAAATACTGAAAATTTTGATTTTTTCAATATTTTAATATTTTTGCATATACCCAAAAAATAAAATAATAATTTGCCAAAAAAAAAACCGTGTTACAGTGAAAACGCGAATCAAGAAACGCGATCCAGCGAAGGATCACTGTATCACTTATTATTGGCAGTAGGGAGTCAATAGCTTCTGTTCATCTCCACCGATTGTTCTTAGTGTTGATTCTAAGGAAACTATGGAATCACCCTATTCTTTAAGGCTAAACTTTGGTGTTCTTTTGTATATTTGCTTACATGTATTACTTCATCTTCAGGAAGGTGATTTCAGTGAACCGCTGCTCATTGTGCCATATTTGGAAATAGCTCAAAAGATTGACTTGCTAAAATGGCCTTGTTTCCCCTCTGTTTTCCCACTTAGTTCAGCCATATGTGACATATTATCACTTCTGAAGAATGGGATCTTCTCACAATTGTTTTGACAGTGACATGGTGATTGTCATAAGGTAGTTTAGACATGCTTATATTTGAATTGCATTGGTGGCTGTAGGTTGAACTCCAGGACTGGCAGATTAAAGGTCGCCTTGCTGCATTTACGTCTCGGACACTGCCACTTACATGATTATGTGCATCCTTTACGCCTAATGCCAGATCTAAATTGTAGCTGTTGTAATGTTCCAAAAACAGGTTAGCACTGTTTCCTTCACTGTCAGTGCTTTGTTTGCCACGCCTTGCTCTCCCATGGATGTTTCCCTATTGTTACAATTATGTGGTGGTCCAAATGACTTGCAGCTACTGTGTAAGATTGCTTCTGCTATAACAAACTATGTCCTGTCATCAAGTATTTCACAGGTTTCTTGTCATTCGTTAACATTCTCAGGAGTATATATTTTTTATCTTTTACTTTCCTTTGAACACTTTAGGCAGGACCTGTGAGATAATCAAGATTAGTGTCTTGCACATGCTGGAAGAAAATGAAGTTTTATGATGCCATCATCCAAAGTTATTGAAAGAAAAAATTATCTCTCTTTTTCCAGTCCTGGTATTGATGAAGGCTAAGTTTATATAATTCATAAACTAGTTAAGTAATTTAGTAACTGGAAGCAGAACTCATAAAGCAGAAGTCAAAAAATTTCAAGGTCATTGACCCCTCAACTTTAAAGAGGGACATTCTCTGTGGCAGATTTAGAGTGATGTTATGAGAGAACTTGAGGCTAATCCTCCTTAAAATGTTTTGGAACAGCAGCACTAATTTATGCAATGCTTACTAGCATATCCCAGTGGCAACATACTTCTCGTAGTTCCTGGGTTTGAGATTGGGAAAAACAAAATTCTGCTTCATATCTTCCCAGTCTGATTAAGTAGTGCCTCAAAAGATTTTCAGATATATGCAGAGTTATTCTAAGAGAACTAAGAGAAAAGCAGTTCAGACTCCTGCTTGCTTGAATGGTTTTGTGGAATGGAGCATGTTAGAATCATGCAGTTGTGACAAGAAATGTTTTGGAACAACGAAAGAAAAATTATTTTATGTTCAAACATTTGTGACTACTACCTACCAATAACTTTGAAAGACCGGGTTGCAGATGGGATCTTTCCAAAAATAGCACAAGCCTATCATGTTCAAAACATGTTTTGCCTCATTCACAAGAACTCTGCATTGAGCAGGGGTCCATTGGAATGCATTACTTAAGCCACATTTCCAAAAAACTAGTATATATTTGTTAACATTTATATGTCAGAAATTCTTATATTGTCTTGAAGAGATTTGAGTGATTGCGAGGTTACCTTAGAATTAATCCAAAGGAAAGCCAGTGAAATTTGGCTATAGGTAAGGACCCACTGTAGAGCTTTCCAGATTAAAAACGGTCGGTGCCAATACTGAGTGATAATTTGCAAGCCTCCAGATATCAGGCTATTTTAAGGGATAAAAATGCTGATTCCACATACGATGCATTTAGTCAGCAACTTGTGATATAAGCAACGACTTAGTCATTCGATTTTATAACTGGGACTGTAAATATTTACTGTATGTATGACTACAACTGCACTGTGTTTGGTTCGTGAGTGTTGCCTAACTGGGTGTACAACACGTTTTTGTTGCCATCAGCGCTAGCTTTGCAGCAAGACACGTGTTCTCTCATCTCATCCATCTTCTACTGTCTTAGTAAGCTATTGTTTGCTTAACTTTTGGCAGTTATTCTTCAAAACCCCCACAATGTATATGAAGAAGATATCAACTATGCCTACTCCTAAAACTGTCATGGAGGAAAGAAAGGCCATTGATCTCAACAAGAAAATGAATGTTATTAGACAGTAATATGGAGAAAACAAAGTTAACATGATTTCAAGTGATCGCACTCTATCATGTTGGTGATTCTGTGAGACAAAAGAGCTATGAAAGGTTCAGCACCCATGCACTTGACTGTAATAATGAAGCTAAGTAGTAGGTTCATCCACAAAATGGAGAAATTGTTGTTTATGTGGATTGAAGATCAGACCCAGGTATGCATGCTTTAAGCCTTTATGGAGTGCAGACTTAGGCTCAAAATCTATTTCAGGCTTCCAGATGTCCTTGAGAGTCAAGTTCTTGTCCTTTCCAATTGCCCTGAGAGCAATAGTGATTGTCCTTCGGAGGTAGTAGGCCTTGAAGGAGACAATGACTCCATGATCCTTTTGTTGTAACAATGCAGTGGTATTAGGTGGGAGATATGCCATATTTACTTAAGGATGAAAATCATTCAAAATATGCCGTATTTACTTAAGGATGAAAGTCATTCAAATGGGGAGGGTGACTAGGGGCATTGTTTAGCACTAGCAACACCTTAAGGGGTAGACCCTCAGAGGCACAGTACCTCTCCACTTCAGGCATAAAATTGTTGCTGAATCAGTCCTCTTATATCTGTATGGTTATCCAAGCATTCTTGTTCGACTTCCAGATGACTGGCAGTAGACCCTTCCAAATTACCTTGAGTGCCCTTGGGTTTTCTCCCAAGTAAACCAACAAGAGTTTCAGCTTGCAGTCTCCAGCAGCATTAGCCCCCAAAAGCTAAGTCAGTCTCTCCTAGCTGACTTTATTGACTTTATGGCCTAATGCTGTCTTTTCTTCCTTGGCAATGTATGTACGACTAGGCATACGCTTCCAAAACAAGCCAGCCTCATTCACGTTAAATACTTGTTCAGCACGGTAACCCTTCTCCTTAATTATTTCTGCAAACACACTGGGAAACTCTTTTGCTGCTCATTCACCACCACTAGCAGTTTCACCTTGCAACCTTAGGTTATACAAATTAGCATGACTCATAAAACGATTAAATCAACCCCTACTGGCCACAAACTCTTCATTTTCACTCCCTTCCCCCATTTCTCTTTTAATAACATCATACAGTCTTTTAGCCTTTTTTTGTATCAACATGAGGCTCGCTGGGATACACCATTGATGCTGCTCATCAAGCCAAAGCACTAAAGGTGACTAGACGGCTTAGTAATCACAGTGGAATCATAGGAGTAGAGCCTTTCACATTTTTAAGGATGCAGTATTTATCCTTAATGCTTATCGCCACGGTTTTATAGGCTTATCCCAGTGCGCGGCCAATGTTCATAGAATATTCTCCCTTTTCCGAGCATATTACTATTTCAACTCTCGCTTCCATGGTGATGGCTTTTCTTTTCTTCACGGCACTGCCATCAGAACTTTCACCAATTACGCTTGGGAGACATAGTAATGTAACTAACAAGCGAACGTGAGTGAAACCAACAAGAGAGCATATGAACACAAGGAACAATATGATGTGTGTGAGTAAACTGAGCAGTGGTTGTTCTTCCTCTTCTAATTCCGCGTGACGAAGTATTCTTTCGTGACGCTCAACAAACTATTTTGCATAAAATCGTAATTACAGCTATGTGGTTGGTAACTTTATAAATATATTAAGTGTAATCCTTCAATATAACCAAACAAATAAAAATAATTACATAAATCCATTAACTTGATATATGCGAATACAGCTGTGCTGCTAGCTGTGTATATGTCTGCCACGCTCACAAGCTTTCTAGCGCACACAGTTTTAATTTGCTGTACCAGCCAGGTAGGTAAAAAATTGGTTTAATAATAATTTATTGTTTATTGGCCTCCGGCGTAACGGCGGAACGACGTAAAATGGGGATCCCCGTATTATGGAAGAAATGTATCAAGCAAAGCAGATTTTTAATATGGGTGAGATGGAAGTATTTTGGAGGCATATGCCATCACTTTTTACTGATTCGTGAATATCAATTTACATTGATATTTATGGCTGCAAGGCAAACACTCATGTGCGATCACGTTTGGTGTTATTAGAAGATGAGAGCACAACAGTTAACTTTTGCTATACTTTGTTTGCCCAAGGAATTTTCAATACTTCTATATTGTTACTACCTGGTAGCAATAGGAGCTTGCTTCTGCTATTGTGAAATTTATACTGTCATCAGGTAGAGATTTCGATTTGTAGTTTTTAATTGGTTTCTTGTCCATGTTCAACCTACTTAGTAGTACATCCTTACTAACCATGTTGCTATCAATTTAGCAGTTTAGGCAGGACCTTGTGTCCTGCACATTTCAGAAGAATGAGAAAGAGCAAGACTGTTCCACAGATCAGAAAGGCAATCTACCCCTCCCCTTCTATGATTTTAATAGGCATCAAAGGGTTAGCAAAATAAGATACCCCTGGAATAGATGCCTGTAACACTCCAGCAATAACTGAGCATTAGGAAAAGGATTTAGCATCACTTAAACATGATGGCCAACACAATAGTAGTTTCCAAAGTGAATTTCCAAAAAGGAAGAGGCAAGGAAGTAGCTGAAAGTTTCTTGACTAGTTAACAGTGTAAAAATGTTGGAAAGCCAAACAATCATAGAAAATGGACCAGACTTACAAATGACCTACCATTTTAGGACAAAACTTATCACTAGTGATAGACAGTAGCTAGGAAGAAAAGATAACATGAAACGAGTGAGGGGGGGAAAAAGTGGATAAGGAACAATAACAAAAAGAGTGATGGTACTGGAAAAGTTAAGAAAGACGCTTATCAAACCACACAAGAGAGTGATGAGAAAAAAGAAGAACAAGAACATTGACACACATGCAGCTGATTAGCCACAAAATCATTATGCAACACAGAAGCATGCATCAGCTGAGGAGAGGTCATCTGATAAGAGCAGAATACGAAGTAAAAGTTTTAAATGGACATTAAATGACTAGAAATATCCACAACCACTCTCTATGGCTATAAGAGTAGGAGTATTTTCTGCCCAGGAATGAAACTGTTATCCTTCAACATGTCTGTTAGCTTCTGAAAAACGTCTTTCTTTGACCAGTGGCTGCTGTGCTGGCAGCATTGGCCCTGTAGTTACATAGGTTATTTTGTTATTTCATGGGTGTTTTATGTCCTGTAGAGTTACCTATGCCTTTGGAGAGGTATAATAATTAGGCTCATCGATTATCAGAACTTGTTTAGACTTTGAATATAAAGTACAATATAGTATAATTTTCATATCTTATATGCAAGCATTATATTTCCAGGTACAAAATGATGAAATGGTGGGGTCAATCATACCTGGTAGGAATACCAACAGTTATATGTGGATTCAGAGATAGTAGTGGGATTGTTCATTCTTTAAAGGCTTTTCAAGTGGACAGTTTGCCTTCTGTTGGAAAGGTAAGCATTTAAATTCTTTGTTCTATTTGATGAGCATTAAATTTTGTTTTTCTAGAGTGTATTATGTGCATCCATTTACCTATATACAAAGATGAATGATATGAGTAAATGTTAGAGTTGTGTTGCTTATGGATTTGTTGTCATTAGATAGCACAGAAACCTCTATTAATCTCTAATTTTGGCTCTTGGACTCTGAGTCCTCCTCAGAAGCTTGTTGGAATTTCTTTTTGCACCAAAGTGAGCTATTTTTTTTGCTCGTGTTAGTCATTGTAAAAGGGTTGCTAGCCCATGATTTATTTTACAACTTGCTGTTTGGAAGCTGTACCTTTCCAGGTACTCCATAGTTTGGTACTGGAATATAGCTAACTTTATTTGACTCTTTGGGGTCTATGCTATGAGGTTTGGTTCCTTTTGAGATTTTTAGCATTTCTCTATTGTGTTTGAGTTATGATATCTTAATTTACTTTTCTTGTTCACCTTATATTGGTACATTTTTGTTTCACTTTGTTGACGTCCTGCTCAAAGGGCTATATTGGTTGCGCTCTTTTTATACTGCATGTTTATCCAATACGTTATAGGGCCTTCAGGCACCAGAAGGCAGATAAAAGTATGGAACCTGAAAATCATTTCCAGCACACCTAG
>JAXCGZ010011644.1:0-17500 GCA_037179515.1 Halocaridina rubra | reverse complement strand
GAGATTATTATTATTATTATTATTATTATTATTATTATTATTATTAAGGGCTCATCATTGTTTGTACATCTGTTGGTTTATTTACTTTAATAACTGTGTACAGTGCCCCTCCCTAGTTGGCTAGGACAAAGAGAGTGTGGGGTTTGTGTAGAATAGAATCTTGGAGAGAGAGAGAGAGAGAGAGAGAGATCTTTAATTAACTCTTGTTCATTCAACCAAAACTACATTATTTATAGTAAAAATAATGGTTTAATTACAAATTCGTAATAATAATGATATTAATAATAATAATAATAATAATAATAATAATTAATAATAATAATAATAATCTCCACAATCATCATCAAAGGAAAATTATTGTTAAAAATAATAATAATATAATAATAATAATAATAATAATGATAATAAGAAGAAGAATAATAATGATAAAAATAATGATAATAATATAATAATAATAATAATAATAATAATAATAATAATAATAATAATAATAATAATAAGATCTAAGGAGAATTTTTGGAATAGACATCATGAAAGTAATGCAGAGGTATATTAAAACCCAGCAGAGAGCTGGATATTCATTACACATCTTTTATAATCCCTTCACATCGGACAGGTCATTACACTCTCCATCTGTGTTTCTCTTTACAACCTGATAAGTCTGTTTTATTTTATCATTTTTGGCCCATCCTGGTGTCACTTTTTTTTTTTTTTTTTCTTTCCAAAAATAAAACCGCGATACAGTGATAACGCGAACCAAGAAACGCGAATAACCAGGGGAACACTGTGTATATGTATATATATATATATATATATATATATATATATATATATATATATATATATATATATATATATATATATATATATATATATATATATATATATATATATGTATATATACAACCTGATAAGTCTTTTTATTTTATCATTTTTGGCCCATCCTGGTGTCACTTTTTTTTTTTTTTTTTTTTCCCAAAAATAAAACCGCGATACAGTGAGAACACGAACCAAGAAACGCGAATAACCGGGGGAACACTGTGTGTAAATATATATATATATATATATATATATATATATATATATATATATATATATATATATATATATATATATATATATATAATATATATACAGTAATCCCTCGGTATATCGCCGATTTACTGTATCGCAGATTTTTTTTATGGGGAAAAAAACTTTTTTTTTTTTTTTTAATTATTGTGACACCAGGATGGGCCAAAACATAATAAAATAAAGCAGCCTTTATCAGGCTGTAAAGAGAAACAGAGATGGAGAGTGTAATGACCTGTCAGATGTGAAGAGATTATAAAAGATATGTAATGAATATCCAGCTCTCTGCTGAGTTTTAATATACCTCTGCATTACTTTCATGATGTCTATTCCAATAATTCTCCTTAGATCTTACTATTATATTATTATTATTATTATTATTATTATTATTATTATTGGCAACAATAATTTTCCTTTGATGATGATTGTGGAGATTATTATTATTAATATTATTATTATTATTAAGGGCTCATCATTGTTTGTACATCTGTTGGTTTATTTACTTTAATAACTGTGTACGGTGCCCCTCCCTAGTTGGCTAGGACAAAGAGAGTGTGGGGGGTTGGGTAGAATAAAATGTTGGAGAGAGAGAGAGAGAGAGAGAGATCTTTAATTAACTCTTATGCATTCAACCAAAACTACATTATTTATAGTAAAAATAATGGTTTAATTACAAATTCGTAATAATAATATTAATAATATTAATAATAATAATGATAATAATAATAATAATAATCTCCACAGTCATCATCAAAGGAAAATTATTGTTAACAATAATAATAATAATGATAATAATAATAATCATAATAATAATAATAATAATAATAATAATAATAATAATAATAATAATAATAAGATCTAAGGAGAATTTTTGGAATAGACATCATGAAAGTAATGCAGAGGTATATTAAAACCCAGCAGAGAGATGGATATTCATTACACATCTTTTATAATCCCCTCACATCTGACAGGTCATTACAGTCTCCATCTCTGTTTCTCTTTACAACCTCATAATGGCTGTTTTATTTTATAATTTTTGTGCCTTCCTGATGGCATAATCATTTTTTTTTTTTTTTTTTTTTTTTTTTTTTTTTTTTTAAGGTGCTCGTACCACACGGAAATTCACCTATCGCGCCCGGTCCCGGAACCGAACCCCTGCGATAAACAAGGGATTACTGTATACACCTTGTTCTTTTTATGCGCGATTCTTTTATACACGAAATTGCAATAACGCCCTAAAAAAATAATAGTAAAAAAATTCTAATTTCGCGAATAACGCCCGCCAAAATTTTTTTTTATTCCCCCCCACAAGTACAAAGAGGATTATGATAAGCAAAGATCATCATCATCATCATTATATATATATATATATATATATATATATATATATATATATATATATATATATATATATATATATATATATATATATATATATATATATATATATATATATATATATATATATATATATATATATATATATATATATATATACAGGTATTGGCATTTATTATCCTACTAGGAATCCTGTTCCATGCATCAGATACTCTGCGGTATTACCAAACCAATTTTCACTAATTTCCCTTCTGAACCTAAATTTATCAAGCTTAAATCCATTACCCATTACGAGTTCTGGTTTGATCATGAATTTTTAAAACTTTATTAATATCACCCTTGTTATTCCCTTTAAATCATTTATACACCTCAGTCATATCCCCTCTAACTCTGTGCCTCTCTAGAGAATGTATTTTAAGTTTTTTAATCTGTCATATGGTAGATTTAGGCATTGCATAATAAATTTTTTTTTCATTTTTTAATTTGGCTTTGGTTATTTATAATTTTTATTTTATCTTCGTTCACATTTGCAGATAGAGGTTCGTTCTCCTGCATCCTCCTCCTCTTTTACTGCATAAGTTACTTGCTCACGGCCACCATGCATGTCCCAGTGTACTGTATGAATGTTGCCCATTGCATAATAGAGTACTGTACAGTAATGTATGTTAATTTCTAGCTGTAAAGTGAATATAAATATCTTTTGTATACTCTTAAAAATAGATACAGGGCTTTCTGCTTTGCTATGTAGTAATAAAATATGTTTTTTACTTATCTTATATCTTTGGCATGGTGTGTCTATGTAAGGTTTGGAACGTATCTATGCCCTTTATCATTGTTTCCTATGGAAAATTACTCGTTTTTTCATGCAATTTTCCATTTACCCGACACTTCTGAGAACCTATCTAGGCGTTATTCTGAGAACTAGGTGTATATATATATATATATATATATATATATATATATATATATATATATATATATATATATATATATATATATATATATATATATATATATATATATATATATATATATATATATATATATATATACAGTAATCCCTCCCTATGTTGCAATTCACCTACCGCGAATTCAGTGCATCGCGGATATTTTTGGCGAGCATATGTATTTTATATCCCAGATTTTCTGGATATATCATGGGAATCCACGATTGCATCACATAAAATACGATACCGAGTTCGGCGTTTCAGAAAACGCAGAGGATTGCACCTATATGAGATAGTACACCTAGTTCTTATAATAACGCAAAGATAGGTTCTCAGAAATGCCGCGTATTGTAATTTTCGCATAATTTAACGAGTCATTTTCCATAAGAAACAATGATAATGGGCATAGATACTTTCCACAACTGCCTATAGACACACTATTCCAAAGATATAAGATAAGTAAAACATATTTTATAAATACACTACAAAGCGGAAAGACCTGTGGTTATTTATATTAACGTGCAAATAGTGTACAGTATAAAAGATATACAGATTTACTGTACAGTAAACAAATTAATGCACTCTATTAAGCAGTGGGCAACAGACATACACTGGGACGTGCATGGTGGCGGTGAGCACGAGGATACAAACCTTTTGCCGCCTCCGTATCAGCTGATGCACCCTTGCACGCTATTTCCCTGACGATATTATATAGAAAGTTTGTTTGCTGTTTGTTCTTGATGCTTTTATCGGCAAGCGTTTTGCCGTATCTGTATCAGCTGATGCTTTTCACTATTCAGGCACAATATCTTACTCATAAAATATTTATTTTCCCACACTATTTGGGGTTTATCTAATTATTAAAATAATATTATTATTAATATTCTTTTGTTCTAAACATTATTCTATGTACTTTGAAGATCGACCATGCTGCACGAAATCTTAATGTAAACAAAGTCAGCTGACACAAAAAGAAAACTATACAATTTGTTACAAAGAAAACGTATATCGTACTGTACATGGAAAACTTAAATGAAATATATATATTCTCTACACTATTTCACCTGACGATATTATATCGAAAGTTTATTTGCTATTGGTTCTTAATACTTTTTTTTCAATTCTCTTCATAATATTCGATCGCATTAAGCAGTAGAAGAGGAGGAGGATGCGGAAGAATGAACCTCTAACCACAAATGTTTTGCCACTTTCTTATCAGCTGATGTACCCTCACACGCTATTTCCCTGACGATATTATATCGAAAGTTTGTTTGCTGTTTGTTCTTAATGCTATTTTTCAATTCTCTTCATAATATTCGATTGCCTTAAGATGTAGATGAGGAGGAGGATGTAGGAGAACGAACCTCTGTCGGCAAACAGTTTGCTGCTTCCGTATCAGCTGATGCTTATCACTATTCAGGCACAATATTTTACTCATAAAATATATTGTTACTCACCCTATTTGGGGTTTATCTAATTTTCAAGATTATAGTATTATTAATATTCCTTGGTTCTAAATATTATTCTATCTTCTTTACATATCGACCATACTGCACGAAATCTTAACATAAACGAAGTCTATCTATCTGCCTTGGCTGTCTCCCCCAATTTCTGGGTAGCCGACATAAAAAAAAAAAAAAAACGAGGGGATGACTTTGCTCTATGGGCAATGACGAGGGAGCTAACGACTGTTCAGATGGCACTGCTGGATTGCCACAGCCCATCCTCCCGGTTCTTCCACAACGTGCGTCACTTCATGAATGCCAACTTCCCTACTGCCACTACCACAGGGCTACCTCTGTAAGATGCAGCCCCCTGGTAACAGTAGATGCCCATCAGAGCTGCGTCACAATCGCTCGCCACTCATTCCTATTCCTAGGACGCTCACTTCACATCCATCCTCCTATCATTCAGGGCTCTCCGTACTCCATCCATCCACCCAAACCTAGGCCTCCCTCTGGCATTTAACCCATCAACTCTCGCATTCCTCACCTTTTTCAACAGTCTTTCATCATCCATCCCTTCCACATGGCCAAACCATCTCAGAACATTCATATCTACTCTGGCTGCAAATTCTCTCCTCACACCCGTTCTTGCTCTCATCACTCCATTCCCAACCCTATCCAACCGAGATACACCAATCATACTCCTCAGGCATTTCATCTCAAACACATTTAGTTTCCGTCTCTCACTTACTTTCATACCCCATAACTCTGATCCATACATCACAGTTGGCACAACCACTTTCTCATACAAAACTTTCTTAACATTCATTTCCAACCCTCACTTCTTCATCACTCCTTTCAACACACCCAACACTTTACATCCTTCATTCGCTCTGACACACTTCTGCTTCCACTCCACCATTTGCAGCTATAACCGAGCCTAAATACTTAAAGTAAATAAGCTTCCTCAAGTGTCTCTCCATTCAACTTAACATTCGATCCAGCACCATCCTCATTTCTTGTACACCTTATAACCATACTCTTTCCCACATTCACTCGCAACTTCCTTCTCTCACGCATTATTCCAAATTCTGACACTAACTGACACAGCTTCTCCTTTGAATCCGCCACCACCACAGTATCATCTGCAAACAGCAACTGATTCAGCTCCCACTTGTTATCATCCCCATATACCATTCTCAAACCTCGACCATGCACTCGCTTATTCACCTTTGAACAACCATGGTGATATCACACATCCCTGTCTCAGTCCCACACCCACTGGAAACCACTCACTCACTTCATTCCCTACCCTAACACAAGCTCTACTGCCCTCATACAAACTCTTCACTGCATGCAACAGTTTACCATTAATTCCATATAACCTCAAAATATTCCACAATGCCTCTTTATCAACTCTATCGTACACTTTCTCCAGATCCAAAAATGCAAAATGTTCAAAGTTATCTGAGACAAATAGAAAACGTATACAATTCGTTACAAAGAAAACGTATATCATACTGTACATGGGACTCTTAAATGAAATATATATATTCTCTACACGCTGTTTCCCTTATGATATATCGAAAGTGTGTTTGCTGTTTGTTCTAAATGCTTTTTTTCAATTCTCTTCATAATATTCGATCGCATTAAGCGGCAGAAGAGGAGGAGGATGCGGGATAACGAACCTTTATCCACAAACGTTTTGCCACGCCGTATCAGCTGATGCACCCTCGCACGCTATTTCCCTGACGATATTATATCGAAAGTTTGTTTGCTGTTTGTTCTTAATGCTTTTTTTCCATTATCTTCATAATATCCGATTGAATTAAGTGGTAAAAGTGAAGGAGGATGGCGGAAAAGCGCCTCCTAGGCGGTCAATTTTTTACTAAAATGAAAATTCTTTTTGGAATTTTTTTGCATGGGCATTATTTGCGAATTTCGTATTTTTTTGCTATTATTTTTAGGGGTGTTATTCCAGTTTTGCAGATTTTAAACACACGTAAAAAGCGAACTAGGTATACATATTAAAATTTCCGGTATTTTCATTATTTTATTGTTAAGAAACAGTATTTCATTGCATAAGAATAATAAAACAGTAAAAAACATAAATTTAAACATGTAACTCACAGTACAGTACTGCATCATATAAAATACAATACCGAGTTCGGCGTTTCGGGAAACGCAAAGGGTTGTACCTAAGTGAGATAGTACATATTAAAATTTCCAGTATTTTCACTATTTTATTGTTAAAAAACAGTATTTCTTAACATAAGAATAGTAAAACAGTAAAAAACATAAATTTAAACATGTAACTCACACTACAGTATTGCATCATATAAAATACGATACCGAGTTCGGCGTTTCGGAAAACGCAAAAGCTTGTACCTATGTGAGATAGTACATATTAAAATATCCAGTACTTCCATTATTTTTTTTTTAAAACAGTATTTCATAACATAAGAATAATAAAACAGTAAAAAAATAGTAAAACCATAAATTTAAACATGTAACTCACAGTACAGTATTGCATCATATAAAATACGATACCGAGTTCGGCGTTTCGGATAACGCAAAGTGTTGCACCTACGTTAGATAGTACATATTAAAATTTCCAATATTTTCATAATTTTATTGTTAAAAAACAGTATTTCATAACATAAGAATAATAAAACAGTAAAAAACATAAATTTAAACATGTAACTCACAGTGCAGTATTGCATCATATAAAATATGATACGGAGTTCGGCGTTTTGGAAAGCACAAAGGGTTGTACCTACGTGAGATAGTACATATTAAAATTTCCAGTATTTTCATTATTTTATTGTTAAGGAACAGTATTTGATTACATAAGAATTATAAAACTAAAAAATAGTAATAAACATAAATTTAATCCTGTAACTCTCAGTATTGCATCATATAAAATACGATACCGTCTTGGAAAACGAAAAGGGTTGCACCTACATGAGATAGTACACGGGATGCTATTGGCTGATGGGTGGGAAACGATGAATCACAGAATTGTGTTCTGTATACTGGTGTCTGATTGGCTTTTTGATTAAAGCTGGATTCTCCCAGCATCTTCCGTTGTCTCGCCTCACCCATTCAGTTACTCACGTGTGCGCCTTTCTCGTTGTGCCTCTTAATACGTTGTGCTTGTGTTTTTTGTGAAACTTTTTCAACCCCTGCAATGCCACCCAAGCGTCCTTCATCTTCTAAGGTTTCTGGTAGTGAGCCTAAGTGGCGGATGTTGACTTTAGCACATAAGATAAAACTGATAGATTTGCTGTTATTAATAAAGTAAAGGGTAAGTTGCTAGCAGTGCAGGGAGGGTTTATGCAGTAAAGGTAAAAATAAAAGTAAAATACCTGTAATAGATATGGTGCTCCTACTTCGCAAATTTTCACCTTTTGCGGCTGGTCCCAGAACCGAACCCCTACGATAAACGAGGAAGCACTGTGTATATATATATATATATATATATATATATATATATATATATATATATATATATATATATATATATATATATATATATATATATATATACAGTGATCCCTCGTTTATCGCGGGGGTTCGGTTCCGGGACCGACCACGATAGGTGAATTTCCGTGAAGTGGGATCTCCCTATATGTACATAGGTATTTTACATTTATTTTTACATTTACTGTATAAACCCTCCCTGTACAGTTAACAAACCACCATTTACTTTATTAATAACGGCATGCAAGCATAAATTTAAATTTTTTTGTATATGAAAGTGATAGGTAAACTTACTGTGAAAGAACCATATTATCATCATGTTCTTGTGAGAGTTTTTGGAGTGCTGTCTCGTGTTCATACAGGGCTGCCAGACGTTCGAGTGTAAGGCCAGGTTTTTTTATTTCCTCGTGGCTCAGTTACGAAGTGAATCAAATATACAGTACATAGGAAAACTCTTGATCATTATGAAAAATATTTTAGTGGAGAGGCCAAGTGTCCTATCAGTGATGTTTTGAAATACAATAGTACTTTGTACTTTGTAGAAACTGGTCTCAATTCAGGTCAGTGTTCAGAAACCAATTGTGTTCCTTCTCCTCTGATGGAGGTGATTAGCATTGAAAACTGTTAAAATGACGCTAGTGCTCCCCCAGTAGAGGAAATCTCTTAAATCACACGTTAATGAAGATATGCAAAAGCCGCTTGAATTAAAGAGGAGTCTGTTGAGGCAAAGGAAACAATACTGATGCTCCCCCAGTAGAGGAAAGCTTGTAAATCACACGTTAAAGAAGATCTGCAGAAGCCGCTTGAAATTAAAGAGTATGTTTAGGCAAAGGAAATGATACTGATGCTCCCCCAGTAGAAGAAATCTCTTGTAAATCACACGTTAAAGAAGATCTGCAAGAGCCGCTTGAAATTAAAGAGGGGCCTTTTGAGGCATAGGAGACTGTTATTGAAAGAACCCAACCCCTGAAGCATAATATATTAATAAGCATAATGCGAACTGCGCACATGTGAGTTAGACTGAACGAGTGAGGCGAGACAATGGCAAATGGTGGGAGAACTAAACTTCAATCAAAATGCCAATAAGACCCCGTGATACAGAGCATACAGAAAAACAATTCTGTGATTCGTCGTCTCCCACCCTTTCAGCCAATAGCATTCCATGAACTATCTCACGTAGGTGCGAGCCTTTGCGTTTTCCAAGACGCCAATAGAGTGTACGCTATCGTACAGTATTTCACATGGTGCATTACTGTGAGTGTATATCTTTAAATTTGTTTTTTACTATTTTTTACTGTTTTATTGCTCTTAGGCTAGGAAATACTCATTTCATCTATAAAATAATGAAAATTTCAATATGTACTAGCTTACGTAGGTGCGACCCTTTCCGTTTTCCGAAACGCTGATACCGGTATCTTATTTTACATGGTGTATACTGTGATTATTTATGTTTTATACTGTTTTATTATTCTTAGGCTAAGAAATGCGTATTTTATATCAATAAAATAATGAAGCTACTGGAAATTTTAATATATGCCAGCTCTCGTAGGTGTGACCCTTTGGGTTTTCCGAAACGCTGATACCGGTATCGTACTTTCTATGGTGCAGAGTTACATGTTAAAATTTATGATTATTTACTATTTCTTACTGTTTTATTATTCCTAGGCTTGGAAATACATTTTTGTATCAATAAAATAATGACAATTTTTGTTTTCAATAAAATAATGAAAATACTGGAAAGTTTTATTTCTTAAAATTTTAATATTTTCGCATATACCCAGAAAAAAAAACTTGCCAAAAAAAAACACGATACAGTGAATCCGCAATAGGTGAACCGTGATATAGCGAGGGATTGCTGTATATATATATATATATATATATATATATATATATATATATATATATATATATATATATATATATATATATATATATATATATATATATATACAGTGCTCCCTTTGTAAGGGTGGCTTAGCCGAAAAACATACATTTATCTTAAGCCAAAACACCTTAATCACCCCTCTAAGCACCCAGGGCAGCGTGCCTTAACCTTTTCTGACCTCATCACCCCCTGTAGTCAGGTCGAGGCAGTCCAGCACCCCTTAACTCTGACAAACTTCTGGTTACTACAAGGATAAAGTAAAGTGAAATTCAGTACTGCTTGATCATTTATTTTGTTCATTTTCCAAACAAAAACATTAAGGATGCCAATACTATTGGCAATAGCAGTAAGAAAAACCTAATAAAGTAAAAAGCATGGACAAACTCAATCAAACATACACTCATCAATGCCTTTTTTGTTGTTACTTATGTACGACTAGTTTCTCAAATCGAGGTTTCGTGTTGGCTAGAGCCACCTTCATATTATGGAGCTGCCAAAGCATAACGCAGTGCTTCATACTGATATCTGGTACCCTCTCCTTTAACAGATTAGCAAAGCCCGACCTATTCCCTATCATGGCTGGGGCACCATCTTTGCAAACTGACCCTACCTTCTCTCACATGATCTGATGCTTGTCATAGAACTTGTCCAAGAGTTGGAATATATCTGCTGCATTTGTCGTCTTTGCAAAGCTTCACAGAAGAGGAATTCTTTTTAATTTTACCATCCTTAATGTACCTGGTATACACAATCAGCTGATTTTTGTTGGTAACATCAGTCGATTCATTCAACTGTCCTTAATCTCCTGAAAAATTTGGTTCAAGATGTCGCAGCTCATATCTGCATCTCTACCTGCGATGACATCATTGGACAGAGGCACGACCTTCTTCTTCTTGGCTGCCTCTGTTCCCAGGACCAGTTCTACCTCATAGAAAGCTTGTAGAAGTGGTTTCTGCTCTGGCTTGAATCCAAGTCAAGGTAGTGTACATTTCTGGTCATATCTATCCCTTGTAGCCTCCAGTGCCTCGAAAGTCTGTTCATGTCCTGCAACTGGATGCTTCGCCTAGTTTTCTCAGAGCCTAGCAGGCTTCAAGTTAGAGTTGCATGTAATGAAATGGCAGGTCATGCATTGTGCCCAGTGGTCCTCCACAATCGTCCTGGAGTGCAATGAAACCTTACATGACATATTCATCACTCCTTTTGAGTGTTTTTGGCATTGCAGAATCACACAAACCTGTGGACAAAGCAGAGGATGGTAGCAAAAAAGCACCAATCACAATTATAAATTTGATCTTCAAAATTAAGTTGATTTGTGTTTTGACCATGCTTAACATTCCCGTAAGAAAAGAAAAAGAAAAAATAACTTCCAATAATGAGGCAACTTATGAAAGATGATAAAAGAGATATGTGTGCAATATATAGTCAGCCTATGATACCTTTAATGAAAATAACTGAAAGTTTTAATTAGGCTAGGCTCAAATATTTTCTGGGCCCATTAAATTGGTTCAAGTTTGGACCAGCATCATCAATCCATTAACTTATAAAAAATGATGCGACGCATTGAAGAGAGATGTATTGTGAGTGAGTTAAGAGTGAATTAAGACAAATATACCTTCCAAATAGTCTTACCAGTATTACTGGAGCTTGAAAATAACGCGTTACTCAAAGATACAGGAACTGTACTGTACTGCTGCACTGCTACTATGCAACTACTGCCAGGAGCAGAGCGGTCTCACCATTTCACATCAGACATCAGCATACGTACCGAACTTGTACCACAAAGCTTTGTGACGCAGACTTCTTACGAAAGTGTGGAATGTTTGTACAAATTTAGTGCTTTTCTTCACCATGCTAAATTGTGTTAACA
Organism: Halocaridina rubra; assembly: GCA_037179515.1. NCBI lineage: Eukaryota > Metazoa > Arthropoda > Malacostraca > Decapoda > Atyidae > Halocaridina > Halocaridina rubra. Next base: position 5,464 of record JAXCGZ010011644.1, on the reverse strand, counting down.
CAGTTGAATATTAGGTTAAACTTTATGAAATAAGAATAATATGTATACAATACATTTGTCAAAAAAGTATCTCTTCAATACTGGTCACTATATGCTAGGAACACTGACATTTTACCAACTCATATGCTGCATTTCTTAGCACCCCCTAAACTTGATTGCAGCACCTCCTGGGGGTGCAAGCACCCCAGGTTAAGGAACGCTGTCCTAGGGAATAAAGAGTTGCCACAATTCCCCCCCCCCCACCATCCTCCTTGGGTCATTCACAGGGTAGGTGGGGAAGTATCTTCAGCCATTAGGCCCAACAGCCGCACCTAGATTACTCCCACTGCCTTATCACATAATACCCCTCATGCCTGCCCATCCTAGTTAATTGTGTTTGCAGGTGCAAGAAATACCTTTGGCCCTCATGAAGTATGCAAGATCTTCCACAATGCATTCCTGTCTATTCTCTCCTCCCTGCACCACTTACACATCACATGCATCCACTGTTTAATTAATTGTGTCAAATCATTAAAAACTGAGAAAAGATGGGAAACCTCCCAGGTTTGTCAGTATATGAGGTATCAAGCCAGTCCTTTTATATATTTCACTGACGTCACTTTAATATGTAAAATCAGCTTGTAGGCAGAATACTCTGAAGGGCCCTTCATATTTTTCCCTCTCAAAGCTCAGGAAATCAACCAATTTGCAAGCTATATAAGTACTTACTTTTCTCCTATAGCCTTATATAGCTCCAAATCCAGTGTCTTACCTTTCCTTTTCTTCACTAAAGGCACATAAATTGCTGCTTAGAACAAATGATGCATCTCTGATATCTTCATGCAGGAGGAATTATCTTCTTTGTACTGAGCTTTCTGGTACTGACTGTGAAAACAGCATTGACATTTATTATATACAGGTGTATAGGGCAATGAAAGTACCAAGGAGCCCTAAATTATTTGACTGTTCAGAAATGAATGAAAATGTGCAACTGTTTATGATGTCATTTGTATTACATTAAACATAAAGAGCTGTAGTCAGTTTGTAGACTAATATTCGGTTGGGTAAGCAATACTGTGATATTATTTTATAATATGTATAAGAGTTTTATATTTTTTCATTTAAAGTACTTGACTTTTTATTTCTTTCTATAAACGTTCTAGCCATATATACTGTTCCAAAAGAACATTTTTGTGTGATTTAAACTAAAAAAGTACAAGCTGCATTAAGCAGTTTTTTGTGATATCAACCACAAAGCTTGTAATTCCATAGGATTCTTCATCCATATAGTCTCAGGATTGGCTGCTTAAACTGCAAGAAATTCAGAATTTTAATATAATAAAAATATGAAAGAAGTGGCTGACATTTAGATTCATCTTAACAAGTTGCAACTGTAATTTTCATAATCCTAAGTTTTTGAATATGCATAGTTTTGCATATCGTAAGAAAAGCCAGTGAAAATTAAAATCCCTGCATACTAAAAAAAAAATTTCAATTTTGATACTGGTGTGACAGTAACAGTTGGTTTCTGGAATGAACATCTCAAATTTTCAGCCATAACTGCCTATGGTAGGTAAAGATATTATTATGATATAGGTGGCCCTTGTTTGAGGAATTTGAAGGTATTTTTGCCCTGTTGTCTAAAAAAAGGTGGCTGATGAAATCCTCTTTAATTTGCATTAAAGGATTTTTCTGGCCCTTTTAGAAATTGAAAAATTGAAGCATGTAATATTGTGATGAAAAATGGAAAGTGATTCTTGTTTTCTATTCTGACATTACAAATACCTTTTCCATGGCAATTATTCTTTTCATGCTCTTTTGTGTTGAAGTTTGAGGAACATTGGTAGCTGTGTTCCTCTTTGTTAGAAAAAAAATATGAAAATTAATTTCTTGGGATTCTTCTAGTCACTCCCTGTTATGTCGTGACTCTTGTGTTTCACTGAGAGTCATTCTAAGTCTTCGTTTTATTAATATTAATTTACATTATGACTGAGGGCTCTCTCTTTTGCATTTGCAGATAATTGATTGCAGTAGATATGTGATTCATTTTGGAATTTTTCTGTCCTTTGGTGTAAGTAAAATGAGATATTGCCATTTCTTCACAAGGTAATATGTACATCAAACCAGTGATGCTATCATTTGGACTTCTTAAGCACAAGTCCCATGGATAACCATTTGACTGTCCTCACTTCACAATGGCAGCATCATATAGAGTAGATGGTTGCTTCATGTTATCCGTATCTTGGTGTCCGCCGTGCCCTTTTATTTATTACTTGGTCTTTTGGCAGGAGCATAATAATGACAATATAAGACCTTTGCTCTTTTAGTAGCATTACTTATGGTCTGTGGAGTATGGTTCAGCAAACAGGCTTTTGCTGGCAAAGTGTATAGTTGCTCTAAATACTGCTTTAGGTATTACATCTGGAACTTTATGAATTACTTTTACTCTCACTTTGTGTTGGTAATAGGTAGCTTTACCCTTGGATTGTGTTCATTTATAAACATACTAGTACTTTTTTATTCTTTATTGGATTCTGTCCACGGTGAATAGATGTCTGGGGTACCTAATGAGAGGAGACTGAATGAAATGATTGGATAAATTATTGAAGGCTAAATAGGTAGTTATTGCTAGAACTGAATATAAAAAAAACTCATGTGGATTGCCTGTGTGAGCTTCATGCTCTGGAATACTTGAAGAGTTGCTTTTTTTGTTGTGTCAAGTAAATGAAAATTTAGAAGAGAGAGGCATTCACCATGTCTTGTCAGTATAAGTGGAATCAAGCCACTCCTTCTATATTACATTGAAGTCACTTGGATATATAAAATCATCTTGTGGACTGAATACTCCAAAGGATCCTTCATAATTCTAATTTTAGGGTTGAAGAGGGTAATCCTTTTGCAAACTGCATAGTTCCTTGAATTTCTCTGGCCTTACATGGTTCTCATTCTGTGTCATACTTTCCTTTTTTTTTTATCTGTCAGAAGGCCTTGCAATGTTGTTTGAAATGAAGCTGGCGTTTTCCCACTAAGTACCATCTCTTAAACAGAATGTAGATATAGCTTCAGATTGCAGAGTTTGAATGAAGATGCTGTCTCAGAGATGTTTGATAGGAAAGTTATTTATCTGAATATGGTGAATCCCTTCCTTAAAAACAACTATTGCACAGAGAAACATGCTCAAAGATTTTAAATCATGCTCTCCACTTTTATCTTTGTATGTGATTAATTCTACTTGATAAAAGTTCCTTTTATGTATATCTGAATACCTCTCCCTGTTGCACACAGAAAGAAATGTTGACTTGCACAGATTCATGAATTTTGTCTTGATCTTTGCATGTAGAATAATAATGAGATATCTAGGATGGCACATTGTCAACTTGCATAGCACTCTCTCAGTTTATAAGAGACCTACATATTGTGCGTGCAGTTTCTTGCTAAGAAATATTCGTTTTCCAATTTTTTTCAAAGATGTACATATTATATTACATTTTTTAAATATAATATGATATGGTGATTAATATTGTTATCTCTTTGCAGGAACATTGGAAGCCACAAATAATGAAATATTTTCTCAGTGATTTTCTTGCATTTATTAAAAAGCAAGTACTGATTGATGATCCAAAAGTAGTATATAAGTTTGAAAGAAAAGCAAATGGGGGTCATATAATATGCAAATATCTGGGCAAGGATCCTAATTGGAGTTTTCTACCACAGTGGTATTACAAAGAAATATTCCAGACACAAACAGAATTGAGCAAATAAATATCTGTAGTAATAGTACTGTCTTTAATAGACTAAATATATAAAGATATGCTGAGATAATATTTGTGAAATAATTTGTATTGATTTAGCTACAACTTATAAATCAATAGATGTTCATTATGTTTGTTTTATGCCTTCTAATATAGAGTTTACAGTTGGTTGACATAATGAAACTTTGCTTAGAACCTTTATGCATTACTTGTTTGCTGTTTAATTTTTTGAAATTATATATATATATATATATATATATATATATATATATATATATATATATATATATATATATATATATATATATATATATATATATATATATATATATACAGTGAACCCTCACTATATCACGGTTCACCTATCGAGAATTCAGTGCATGGCGGATTTTTTGGCAAAAGAAAAAAAAAATTATTGTGACACCAGAACGGGCCAAAAAATAATAAAATAAAACAGCCTTTATTGTGCCTGGGCACGAAGAATACATAAAGTAAAGAGGAACAGAGATGGAGAGTGTAATGACCTGTCAGATGTGAAGGGATTATAAAAGATGTGTATTGAATAACCAATTCTCTGCTGGGTTTTAATATACCTCTGCATTACTTTCATGATGTCTATTCCAAAAATTCTTTTTAGTCTTATTATTATTATTATTATTATTATTATTGGCGACAATAATTTTCCTTTGATGATGATTGTGGAGATTATTATTATTATTATTATTATTATTATTATTATTATTATTATATATTATTATTATTATTATTATAATTATTATTATCATTATTGTTATTATTATTATTATTATTGTTATTATTATTATTATTATTATTATTGTTATTAAGGGCTCACCATTGTTTGTACTTCTGTTGGTTTACTTACTTTAATAACTGTGTACAGTGCCCCTCCCTAGATGGCTGGGACAAAGGGAGTTTGGGGGGTTGGGTAGAATAGAATGTTGGAGAGATAGAGAGAGAGAGAGAGAGAATGTGGAGGGAATTGTTGGGGGTTATGGTGTTGGGGGTAGACGATCGGCGTCGTCACATGGTGTGATTACCTAATTGTGTTTACGGGAAAGAGCCCAAAGCTCGTATCTTCCCGTCTCCTGATCGGTTCCATTTTATACTTAGTCATACTTATCATACCTGTCCTTAAAACTATGGATTGAGATAGCATTAACTACCTCCTCGCTTAGCCAATTCCAATTATCAACTACTCTTACACTGAAAAAGTATTTCCTTACATCCTGCAAAGAAGTTTTCTTACGAAGCTTCAAACTATGACCTCTAGTTCTAGAGCCAGCCATATCAAAATATCGATCCCTATCCACTCTATCATAACCATGAAGGAATTTAAAGACTGTCACCATATCCCCCTCACTCTTCTAGCTTCGAGTGATGGTAAGTCTAATTCCCTCAGCCTCTCATCATAACTGAGATTGTGTATTTCTGGCACCAGTTTCGTGGCATGTCTTTGAACTTTTTCAAGCTTAGCTATGTGCTTTTTCAAGTGCAGATTCCAAAAGGGGGCTGCATATTCGAGTTTTGGCCTCACATAGGTTACATAAATATTTCTGAACATTTCCTTGTCCATGTGCCTGAAGGCTACCCTTACATTTGATAAGAATGCATATGCTGCCCTTACTATGCCATTTATATGTATTTCTGGAGACAAATCTGCCAGTATGTTTACTCCTAGATCTCTCTCATTTTCTGTCTCTTGAAGTTGTACT
>JAXCGZ010011643.1:65000-77500 GCA_037179515.1 Halocaridina rubra | reverse complement strand
ATGATTCCAGTGCACCTGTTCCTCAGTCTTTACCCCTCTCTAACCCTATGACCTCCCTTATCCTTTCTTCACGCAAACTTAATAAGGTTCTTGCTCGCTAAAGACACACAACGCGTCTGGTCACGATGGTATCCCTGCAAGATTCCTTAAGGAGTTCGCAGATGAACTGGCTCCCGTGCATTGCCGTCTTTTTCGCCTCATCTTGTCAACCAGTATCTATCGTTCATCTTGGAAGCATGCTCTAGTTCAACCTGTTCTTAAGAAGAGTGACCGCTCTATCCTTCTAAATACTGACCTATAGCTCTAACCTCCTCGATTGATAAAGTTTTCGAACCTTTGCTCAATTCTCACTTCTTGAAACGTCTTGAATCTAACTCACTTATCTCCGATCACCAGTATGGCTTCCGCAAAGCAAGATCCACTGGTGATCTCCTGTCCTATCTTACTCATGTATGGTCATCTTCTCTGAGGGACAATGGGGAATCCTTTGTCGTCGCCCTTGATATCTCCAAAAGATTTTGAAAGAGTCTGGCACAAGGCTCTGTTGGCCAAACTCCCTGCCTATGGCTTTACCCCTTCTTTCTGTTCTCTGATTTCCAGTTTTCTTACTGACCGTTCTATATCTGTAGTTGTTGATGGCGTGACAGCTAGCCCTTTCTCTGTTACCAGTGGTGTTCCAAAGGACTCTGTTCTTTCACCTACTCTCTTCCTTCTCTTCATCAATGATCTTCTACAATCCACATCTTCCTCTCTTCTTCATGCCTTTGCTCATGATTTTACCCTTCACTTTTCCTCTGCCTTTTCTTCACAACCTTCATCGGTTACTCGTAATCAATCTTGTATCACTCTGTCTTCTACTCTTAACTCCGATTATCAGAGAGTATCTGAGTGGGGCACTAAAAACTTAGTTAAATTCAATGCCTCCAAGACACAGTTTCTGGCTATCTCTTTATCTTCTTCTCCTCCTGATAACCCTATTGTCTTCGAAACTAATGAAATTTACCCTCTTAACTCTATCAATATATTAGGAATCCATATAGCCTCGAACTTGTCTTGGAGGAATCACATAATCCAAATTTTAAATCTTCATCCAAAAAAATGGGGGTTTTGTTTCGTTTTCGTTATTACTTTTCCCCTTTGGAGTTACTTAAAATTTACAACGGTCTTATCCGTCACTGCTTAGAATACTGCTCACACATCTGGGGTGCTTCTTCCTTTACTTATCTTCTTGATAGGGTTGAATCTAAGGAAGTCAGACTCATTAATGATCCTTTTCTTACTTCTAACCTGGATTCTCTCTCTCTATTCGACGCAAGGTATCTTCCCTTTCGCATTTCTATCGCTACTACTCCCATCGCTGCTCTGATGAGTTGGCGAGTTGCATCCCTCCTACACTGCCGAGGCCGCGTAACACCTCATCTCACAGGTACTGTGTGGAGATTTGCAGCTCGCGGATTGGTCGGTGCAGCGACTGCTTCTTCCCATCTACCTCCAGACTCTGGAACTCTCTTCCTCCTTCTGTCTTTCCTAATTCTTATGATCTTTCATCCTTCAAAAAGCTGATCTATCGTCATCTCAGAGCCTAGTCCTCCATATCTCTGGGCCCTCTGTAATTTGACAGTTTTTTCTGCCCGTGATGTATGACATCACCTCATCTCTGCCTTGTCGTTAACCTTTTTCTTTTCCTTCGTCTTGGAATTTTCTCGTGACCGGGCCTTTATTGATGAGGGCAGTGTCTGCCTGTCCCCGGTGTCACACTCATAAAAAAATGTATGTATGTATGCATATATGTATGTATGTATGTATGAATGTATGCATATCCTACATTAGCCACCACCGTGGCAGATGTGCTATGCTTAAGTATTCCACATTCACTTTAAGACAGTAGCAAAAGTCACATTATTCTTAATATAAGTCAATTTATAGCATTGAATGTTTCATTTTAGGAAGATTGCTTTCCATTTGGAGATTACTTTAGAGTCAGACAAAAACGTCAGGCCACTGTTGTTTTATATACTCCTCTGGATTCAAATGCAGCAAATTAAACAAAAAGTTTTGCATTATTCTGCTATTATTAAATTGCATGAATTATTAAAAAAAAAATCGTTTACGTTATGAAATAGAACTGGGTATTTAGCACAGCTATAATGTTCTACCTATATATATATATATATATATATATATATATATATATATATATATATATATATATATATATATATATATATATATATATATATATATATATATATATATATATATATATATATATATATATATATATATATATATATATATATATATATATATATATATATATATATATATATATATATATATATATATATATATATATATATATATATATATATATATATATATATATATATATATATATATATATATATATATATATATATATATATATATATATATATATATATATATATATATATATATATATATATATATATATATATATATATATATATATATATATATATATATATATATATATATATATATATATATATATATATATATATATATATATATATATATATATATATATATATATATATATATATATATATATATATATATATATATATATATATATATATATATATATATATATATATATATATATATATATATATATATATATATATATATATATATATATATATATATATATATATATATATATATATATATATATATATATATATATATATATATATATATATATATATATATATATATATATATATATATATATATATATATATATATATATATATATATATATATATATATATATATATATATATATATATATATATATATATATATATATATATATATATATATATATATATATATATATATATATATATATATATATATATATATATATATATATATATATATATATATATATATATATATATATATATATATATATATATATATATATATATATATATATATATATATATATATATATATATATATATATATATATATATATATATATATATATATATATATATATATATATATATATATGCATGCATATATATATATATATATATATATATATATATATATATATATATATATATATATATATATATATATATATATATATATATATATATATATATATATATATATATATATATATATATATATATATATATATATATATATATATATATATATATATATATATATATATATATATATATATATATATGTATATATATATATATATATATATATATATATATATATATATATATATATATATATATATATATATATATATATATATATATATATATATATATATATATATGTATATATATATATATATATATATATATATATATATATATATATATATATATATATATATATATATATATATATATATATATATATATATATATATATATATATATATATATATATATATATATATATATATATATATATATATATATATATATATATATATATATATATATATATACATATATATATATATATATATATATATATATATATATATATATATATATATATATATATATATATATATATATATATATATATATATATATATATATATACCTCTCCATCCGACATAACTCGCTCTGCTTTTATTGTTGCTAGAGCGATAATTCGAAGGTCTAAGGCTCCCTTTATAAGAAGGAAAGTTGATGACCTTAACTTCTCTCCCACTGACAAATGTCTCTGTTCGTTAGCAAAACCTCTCCAAAAACTTCTGTAACTCAAGCCTTCTCCCACTCATTCGTTCTGATGGTTCTATAGCTTGCTCTCCCACTGACATAGCCACTCTCTTTATCTCTCATTTATCTGCCAACTCTTCTATAAACGATACCAGGGCAAATGTTCCTCAACCTTTACCCCTCTCTTACCCTATGCCCTCTCATGTCCTTTCTTCACGCAAAGTTCTTAAGGTTCTTCGCTCGCTAAAGACGAACAAGGCATCTGGGCCCAATGGTATCCCTTCAAGATTTCTTAAGGAGTTTGCAGATGAAGTGGCTCCCGTGCTTTGCTGTCTTTTTCGCTTCAGTCTGTCAACTAGCATCTATCCTTCATCTTGGAAGCATCCTTTAGTGCGACTTGTTCATAAGAAGGGTGATCGCTCTATTCCTTCAAACTACCGACCTATTGCCCTAACCTCCTCTATTGCTAAAGTTTTCGAAACTTTGCTCAATGCTCACTTCCTGAGACGCCTTGAATCTAACTCACTTATCTCCGATCACCAGTATGGCTTCCGCAAGACAAGATCCACTGGTAACCTCCTCTCCCATCTTACTCATATATGGTCATCTTCTCTGAGGAACTATGGGTCAGCCATTGTCATCGCCATTGATATCTCTAAGGTTTTTGACAGAGTCTGGCAAAAGGGTCTGTTGGCCAAACTCCCTGTCTATGGCTTTACCCCTTCCTTTTGTTCTCTGATTTTCAGTTTTCTATCTGACCGATTTTTATCTGTAGTTGTTGATGGTGCGACATCTAGCCCTTTCTCTGTTACCAGTGGTGTTTCATAGTACTCTGTTCTTCCACCTACTCTATTCCTTCTCTTCATCAATGATCTTCTACAATCCACATCTTCCTCTCTTCTCCATGCCTTTCTTGATGATTCTACCCTTCACTTTTCCTCTGCCTTTTCATCACAACCTGCTTCTGCTACTTGTAATCTATCCACTCTTTCTTATACTTTCAACACTGATTGCAGAGGGTATCTGAATGGGGCACTCAAAATTTACTTATATTCAATGCTTCCAGGCCACTGTTCTTGGCTATCTCTTTATTTTCTTCTCCTCCTGATAACCCTATTGTCTTGGAAACTAACTAAATTTACCCTCTTAATTCTATCAACATAATAGGAATCCATATAGCCTCTGACTAATCTTGGAGGAATCACGTAATCCAAATTTCTAAATCTTCATCCAAAAAGTAAGGGGTTTGTTTCGTTTCCTTCATTATTTTTCCTTTTACAGATACCTCAAATTTATAAAGGTCTTATCCGTCCCTGCTTAGAATACTGCTCACACATATGGGGTGCTTCTTCATATACTTATATTCTTGATAGGGTTGAATATAAGGCAGCCAGACTCATTAATGATCCTTCTCTTACTTCTAATCTGGTTTCTCTCTCTTTTCGCCATAAGGTAGCCTCTGTTTCTATTTTCTAACACTACTGCTTCCATCGCTACTCTGATGAGTTGGCGTATTGCATCCCTCCCCCACTGCCAAGGCCGCGTAACACTCGCCAAGCGGCCTACTGTCACAGGTACTGTGCGGAGACTTGTAGCTCGCGGATTGGTCGGAGTAGCGACTGCTTCTTCCCATCTACCTCCAGACTCTGGAACTCTCTTCCTCCTTCTGTCTTTCCTAATTCGTGTGACCTATCATCCTTCAAAAAGCTGATCTATCATCATCTTAGGGGCTAGTCCTCCATATCTTTGACTGTTTTTTCTGTCTGTAGTTTTCCTTTTTGTGATGTGACCTCATCTCTGCCTTGTCCTTAACCGTTTTCTTTTCCTTCGTCTTGGTGTTTTCTTGTGCCCGGACCTTTATTGATTAGGGCAGTTTTTTGCCTGTCCCTGTGTCACACTCATGAGAAAAAAAACTCCCAAACCTCCCATCTCAGTCTCATTTTAGCCAATATTATTCGAGATGATACTTCCTTTTATTCCACCACACACCAGCTCATCTCTTCACTTTCCAACAGATCCATTCCCTCTCTTCCTCACTCTCTCTCAACTCAAGACACCTTACATATCACAGTCCTAAGTGCCACATCACCACTCCTTTTCATCTTAGTTTCACTCAGTGAAAGCACATAAATCTTTCTCTCCACAGACAACCTCCCTTACTTTAACTTATATCACAACCATGAACATTAAGATATCCACTTACTAGACTTCTGGTTAGATCTCGCCTGCCAGAATACTCCCACATCTCTTGGCTATTTGTAGGAATAAAACACAAAGGAAAGGATTCCCTGTCCTTTCGCTTTACGGCACGCAAGGGAATACGGAAGAAGCATTCTCACTCTCTCTCTCTCTCTCTCTCTCTCTCTCTCTCTCTCTCTCTCCTCTCCTCTCTCTCTCTCTCTCTCTCTCTCCCCATTATATATATATATATATATATATATATATATATATATATATATATATATATATATATATTATATATATGCATATGTGTATCTACATGTATGTGTGCATATGCATGTAAATGTGCATGGGTATGCATGTGTTCATATATTTTAAACTTTATTTTTTACTCATAAGTTCTTGACCACTTGTATCTCAAAGTTGGTTCGGTTTTTTTATTTAAATTTTTTTTGCTGTACGTAGCTTACTTGTTTTAAAATGTGTATGTATTTAAAATTAATGTAATTTTCTTTGTATATGCATAGACATGTTTTTGCTTTTGATTTTGAATGCATTATTTTATTTGAGTGTATGATTGCTTGCATGTTTATGTTCATGCTTCTTCTATGTTCATGTAGGAATAAATAAGTTAGTTTTTCAATATATTTGTATATCTATCTATCTATCTATCTATCTATCTATCTATATATCTATATGTGAAAACATGAATCATTCTTTAGATATATATATATATATATATATATATATATATATATATATATATATATATATATATATATATATATATATTCACTTAGATATTATATATATATATATATATATATATATATATATATATATATATATATATATATATATATATATATATATATATATATATATATATATAATATATATATATATAATATATATATATATATATATATATAATATATATATATATATATATATAATATATATATATATATATACATATATATATATATATATATATATATATATATATATATATATATATATATATATATATATATATATATATATATATGTGAATCATTTTTTTACCCCGACCGGGACTCGAACCTAGGAGTTATGATTAGTAAGTCAAGGCGCTACCACTACACCACAGAAGGTTAAAAGGAATCCAACCTTATAGCTTATATCTGCTATACTTAGGAATGAACGCATTCTAACTGAATGCCACTATGTTCATATTACAGATTCCCCAACCTCACTCGTGGCTTCATTTTAGCATTTAATTCAATTCCCAATCTCATTCGGGCCATGAAATTATCAAATAAGCACATTACATATGTGAAAACATGAATCATTTTTTTACCCCGACCGGAACTCGAACCTAGGACTTATGATTACTAAGTCAAGGCGCTACCACTACGCCACAGAAGGTTAAAAGGAATCCAACCTTATAGCTTATATCTGCTATACTTAGGAATGAACGCATTCTAACTGAATGCCACTTTGTCCATATTACAGATTCCCCAACCTCACTCATGGCTTCATTTTAGCATTTAATTCAATTCCCAATCTCATTCGGGCCATGAAATGATCAAATAAACTATAAGGTTGGATTCCTTTTAACCTTTTGTGGTGTAGTGGTAGCGCCTTGACTTAGTAATCATAAGTCCTAGGTTCGAATCCCTGTCGGTGTAAAAAAATGATTCATGTTTTCACATATGTAATATGCTTATTAGATAATTTCATGGCCCGAATGAGATTGGAAATTGAATTAAATGCTAAAATGAAGCCACGAGTGAGGTTGGGGAATCTGTAATATGAACATAATGGTATTCAGTTAGAATGCGTTCATTCCTAAGTATAGCAGATATAAGCTATAAGGTTGGATTCCTTTTAACCTTCTGTGATGTAGTGGTAGCGCCTTGACTTAGTAATCATAAGTCCTAGGTTCGAGTCCCGGTCGGGGTAAAAAAAATTATTCATGTTTTCACATATGTAATGTGCTTATTTGATATATATATATATATATATATATATATATATATATATATATATATATATATATATATATATATATATATATATATATATATATATATATATATATATATATATATATATATATATATATATGTATATATATATGCATATATATATATATATATATATATATATATATATATATATATATATATATATATATATATATATATATATATATATATATATATATATATATATATATATATATATATATATATATATATATATATATATATATATATATTTATATATATATTATTTTTAAGAGTGTGACACCGGGACAGGCAGAAACTGCCCTCATCAACAAAGGCCCGGGCACGAAAAAATACCAAGACGAAGGAAAAGAAAAAGGTTAAGGGCATGGTAGAGATGAGGTAATGTAAGGAAAACGACAGACAGAAAAAAACTGTCAAAGTAAAGAGGACCCAGAGATATGGAGGACTAGGCTCTGAGATGACGATAGATCTGCTTTTTGAAGGATGAAAGGTCATAAGAATTAGGAAAGACAGAAGGAGGAAGAGAGTTCCAGAGTCTGGAGGTAGATGGGAAGAAGCAGTCACTGCACCGACCAATCCGAGAGCTACAAATCTCCACACAGAACCTGTGAGATGAGGTCGCTTGGCGAGTGTTACGCGGCCTCGGCAGTGGAGGAGGGATGCATCACGCCAACTCATCAGAGCAGCGATGGAAGTAGTAGCGATAGAAAAGCGAAAGGGAAGATACCTTACGGCGAAGAGAGAGAGAATCTAGGTTAGAAGTAAGAGAAGGATCATTAATGAGTCTGACTGCCTTAGATTCAACCCTATCAAGAAGATAAGTAAAGGAAGAAGCACCCCAGATGTGTGAGCAGTATTCTAAGCAGGGGCGGATAAGACCTTTGTAAATTTTAAGTAACTGCAATGAGGAAAAGTAATAATGAAAACGAATCAGAACCCCCAATTTTTTGGATGAAGATTTAAAAATTTGGATTATGTGATTCCTCCAAGACAAGTTAGAGGCTATATGGATTCCTAATATATTGATAGAATTAAGAGGGTAAATTTCATTAGTTTCGAAGACAATAGGGTTATCAGGAGGAGAAGAAGATAAAGAGATAGCCAGAAACTGTGTCTTGGAGGCATTGAATTTAACTAAATTTTGAGTGCCCCATTCAGATACTCTCTGCAAATCGGAGTTAAGAGTAGAAGAAAGAGTGATACGAGATTGATTACGAGTAACAGATGAAGGTTGTGAAGAAAAGGCAGAGGAAAAGTGAAGGGTAGAATCATCGGCAAAGGCATGAAGAAGAGAGGAAGATGGGGATTGTAGAAGATCATTGATGAAGAGAAGGAAGAGAGTAGGTGAAAGAACAGAGCCCTGTGGAACACCACTGGAAACAGAGAAAGGGCTAGATGTCACGCCATCAACAACTACAGATATAGAACGGTCAGTAAGAAAACTGGAAATCAGAGAACAGAAAGAAGGGGTAAAGCCATAGGCAGGGAGTTTGGCCAACAGAGCCTTGTGCCAGACTCTGTCAAAAGCCTTAGAGATATCAAGGGCAACGACAAAGGATTCCCCATAGTTCCTCAGAGAAGATGACCACACATGAGTAAGATAGGACAGGAGATCACCAGTGGATCTTGCCTTGCGGAAGCCGTACTGGTGATCGGAGATAAGTGAGTTAGATTCAAGGCATATCAAGAAGTGAGCATTGAGCAAAGTTTCGAAAACTTTAGCAATAGAGGAGGTTAGAGCAATAGGTCGGTAGTTAGAAGGAATAGAGCGGTCACCCTTCTTAGGAACAGGTTGAACTAGAGCATGCTTCCAAGATGAAAGATAGATACTGGTTGACAGAATGAGGCGAAAAAGACGGCAAAGCACGGGAGCCAGTTCATCTGCAAACTCCTTAAGAAACTTTGCAGGGATACCATCGGGACCAGATGCCTTGTTTGTCTTTAGTGAGCGAAGAACCTTATGAACTTTTTCGTGAAGAAAGGATAAGGGAGGGAATAGGGTTAGAGAGGGAAAAAGACTGAGGAACAGGTGCACTGGAATTGTTGACAGAAGAGTTGGCAGAAAAATGAGAGCCAAAGAGAGTGGCTTTGTCAGTGGGAGAGCAAGCTATAGAACCATCAGAACAAACGAGAGGGGGAAAGCTTGAGTTACAGAAGTTTTTGGAGAGGTTTTTGGCTAAGGACCAGAAGCATTTGTCAGTGGGAGAGGAGTTAAGGTCATCAACTTTCCTTCTTATAAAGGAAGCCTTAGACCTTCAAATCTGAGCTGTACAGCAATTCCTAGCTATAATAAAAGCAGAGCGAGTTAAATCGGAAGGAGAGGCTTGGTAAGATCGGTGAGCCTGATTCCTAGCCTGGATAGCCATGGAGCAGGCACGGTCAAACCAAGGTTTAGGGTGAGAGAAAGTTTTTGTAGAAGAGGGGATGTACACCTCCATTCCCGCGGTCATGATCTCAGCAACTTTTACAGCTACCCGATCAGGGTTGCGGGACCGAAAGCAGTAGTCATCCTATGGAAAGTCAAAGAGAAAGTTACGCAAATTTTCATATTGGGTTCGCTCGAAGTGCCAAAGGTGGCGTTGAGTAGGAGGGATTGTTGGTGGGGGAGCGAAAATGGAAGAGACAGAGATCATGGAGTGGTCAGATTTACCAAGAGGGGAAAACACAGAATAAGAGTAGTTTGAAGGGTTAGAAGTGAAAAATAGGTCAAGAGTGTTTGCAGCATGTTCGTGACGATCAGGAACGCGAGTAGGATGTTTGATAATTTGCTCCAGATCGTGAGTAATAGAGAAAGCAAGAGCCTCGCTTCCTCCCACATCAGTGTGAGAAGAATGAAGCCACTCACTGTGGTGTACATTGAAGTCTCCAATGTAGAGAACTTCGGCATGTGGGTGAGAAGATAGCAAGGACTCATGGCACGAGGAGAGATATTCAAAGAAAGACACAAACTCGGTGGAGTTTGGAGAACAGTAGCAGAAGCAAGGGATGATAGTGGTAGTGGAGAGATAGACTTTTAGCCAGAGAACATCAAAGTCAGGAGATTCAAGGTCCAAGAGCCTCACAGTAGGAGTGTTAATGTTGCAGTAAGCACAGACCCCACCTTTGGAACGAAAACGAGTATACAGATTATAGTGGGAGATTTGGAAAGGGTCAGTGGAAGCATGTGTAGACAACTGGGTTTCAGATAAGAGAAGGAGGTTAGGGAGGAAAGTGCCCAAGTGCTGTTCCACAGACGAAAGAGTAGAGTTCAGCCCACGAATGTTTGAATAGTGAAGAGGGAAAGAAGCAGATCTATTGGGAGGTGCAAGGTTAAGAGCAGAACCATTACTACCACCAGGCGTGTCTGCCCAGAAGCCAATGGTGGAGTCAACACGATCCCCGGAGATGCTTCGCACCCCACAATGCCGGGTACTGGGGGCTATTAGTTGTGAACCTTCCATAAATAATGACAAAATGTGAGGAAAAGGAAAGTAAAAGAGACAGATGTGCAGAATGTTGTGACTTGTCAAATGTAATGGAATAGCAAGAGATGTGTAATGAATATGCCAGAATATTCAGTGTAGATGTAGGCATGAGGAAAGAACCGTCCTGAAGGAAGACTCAATCTGGAACTGTCTGGACCAGTCCTAGTTGCATCCTAATACCTTCAGTCGAAGTCTTTCAACGGTGGCTGGTGCCATGGCCAACCTACTATCCATAAATATATATATATATATATATATATATATATATATATATATATATATATATATATATATATATATATATATATATATATATATATATATATATATATATATATATATATATATATATATATATATATATATATATATATATATATATATATATATATATATATATATATATATATATATATATATATATATATATATATATATATATATATATATATATATATATATATATATATATATATATATATATATATATATATATATATATATATATATATATATATATATATATATATATATATATATATATATATATATATATATATATATATATATATATATATGCATATATATATATATATATATATATATATATATATATATATATATATATATATATATATATATATATATATATATATATATATATATGAATCATTTTTTTACCCCGACCAGGACTCGAACCTAGGACTTATGATTACTAAGTCAAGGCAATAAAACTACACCACAGAAGGTTAAAAGGAATCCAACCTTATAGCTTATATCTGCTATACTTAGGAATGAACGCATTCTAACTGAATGCCACTGTGTTCATATTACAGATTCCAAAACCTCACTCGTGGCTTCATTTTACCATTTAAAACAATTCCCAATCTCATTCGGGCCATGAAATGATCAAATAAGCACATTACATATGTGAAAACTTGAATCATTTTTTACCCCGACCGGGACTCGAACCTAGGACTTATGATTACTAAGTCAAGGCGCTACCACTACACCACAGAAGATTAAAAGGAATCCAACCTTATAGCTTATATCTGCTATACTTAGAAATGAACACA
>JAXCGZ010011643.1:37500-40000 GCA_037179515.1 Halocaridina rubra | reverse complement strand
ACTGTATGAGGCTCTGTGTCACTCTGAAGTAGTACGGTTGCTACATTTCGTTCGAGCTCGGAATCTCCCTTATTCGACTTCAGATGTGAAGGAAGTTATTACGTCGTGTCCTACCTGTTGTAGAGTGAAACCTGAGTTCTCTAATCCTAAAAGTAATGGCCTAGTTCGTGCTATGAGACCTTTTGATTGATTGAGCATCGACTTTAAAGAACCTTTGCCTTCTGTCACTAATAATAAGTATCTACTTGTTGTTGTCGATGAATATTCGTATTTCCCCTTTGCATTTCCTTGCAAAGATATGTCATCAACAACTGTGATAGCCAGTCTAACCAATTTATTTTCAATATTTGACCTTCCTGAATATATTCATTCAGATTGTGGGAGCTCTTTTATGTCTTTCCAGTTGAAATCATTTTTGTTTGAGCATGGAGTAGCTAAAAGTAAATCCACTCCCTACCACCCTACAGGAAATAGTCAATGCTAAAGGTTTGTTGGATCCATCTGGAAAACAATAACCTTGGAGTTGCAATCTAAAAACCAAAAGGCGTCTAGTGGGTTCAGTATTCCTACCTGGTTAACTAAACCTGGGAATGTACTTCTATGCCGGTATGTGAGGAGCAAGGATGATCTATTAGTGAAAGAGGTCTTTCTGATAGAAGCAAATCCTAAATATGTACACATACAGTTTTCAATTGGGCGTGAAGATACTGCATCTATAAAAGATTTGGCTCCCGTTGAATATCCATCAAGTGAAACTATGAATGTTTATACCAACAAAACTCCTGTATACAATTCCACACAAAGCCACTTGAAAGATACATTAACACCTGGACAGGTTGAGAGTGGCATATGACAGGGTGAAAGAAAGAGAAGTTGGGGAGTTAGGGGAGGAATGGGGGTTGATGAAAGAATGTTTAGTGGGACATGCAAGTGATGTGTGTGGAAAGAGGTCTGTTGGAGGTGGCATGAGGAGGGGCAGCGAGTGATGGAATGAAGGGGTGAAAATGAAGGTGGAAGAGAAAGAGAGGGCTTTTGAGGAATGGCTGCATTGTAAAAGTAGGGAGAAGTATGATAGATATAGGGAGAAAAATATGGAAACCAAGTAGAAGGTAGAGGAAGAGAAGAGGTTGGCAAATGTTAGGTGAGGACAGGATTTTAGTAGGTCATATGAGGACAATAAAAATAAATTTTGGAAAGAAGTGAAGAGAGTAAGGAAGGGTGGATCGAGGATGGAAGAGACAGTGAAAGATGTGAATGGACAGATGTTAAGAGAGAACCATGCAAGGAAAAGATGGGCAGAATATTTTGAGTGCTTGCTGAATGTTGAGGAAGATAGAGAGGCAGCTATAGTGCCATTGGGAGGGGTTCAAGGGCCAGTAATGGGAGATGAAAATGAGAGAGAGATTACTAGAGAGGAGGTGAAAAGGGCATTGTATGAAGCGAAAGCAGGTAAAGCACCTGGAATGGATGGTGTGAGAGCGGAGATGTTGAAAGGGGGTGTGACTGCATTGGAATGGTTAGTGAGAGTGTTTAATATATGCTATAATTTATCATTGGTGCCAGTGGAATGGGTGACTGCCTGTATAGTGCCCCTATACAAAAGTAAGGGAGATATGTATGAATGCAGTAATTTTAGGGGTATAAGTTTGCTGAGTGTGGTAGGAAAAGTGTATGGTAGGATACTGGTTAATAGGATTAGGGATAAGACAGAATATGTGATCGCGGAAGTACAGAGTGGTTTTAGGAGAGGTAGAGGTTGTATAGATCAGATTTTTATAGTTAGGTAGTTATGTGAGAAATATTTAGCAAAGGATAAGGATGTGTATTTTGCATTTTTGGATTTGGAGAAAGCATATGATAGAGTTGATAGAGAAGCTATGTGGAATGTTTTGAGATTATATGGAATTAATGGTAAATTGTTGCATACAGTGAAGAGTTTGTATGAGGGCAGTAGAGCTTGTGTTAGGGTAGGGAATGAAGTGAGTGAGTGGTTTCCAGTGAGTTTGGGACTGAGACAGGGGTGTGTGATGTCACCATGGCTCTTCAATTTGTATATTGATGGAGTTGTAAGAGAGGTGAATGAGCAAGTGCGTGGTCGAGGTTTGAGAATGGTAGATGTGGATGATAACGAGTGGGAGCTGAATCAGTTGCTGTTTGCAGATGATACTGAGGTGGTGGCAGATTCAGAGGAAAAGCTGTGTCAGTTAGTGTCAGAATTTAGAATGGTGTGTGAGAGAAGGAAGTTGCGAGTGAATGTGGGAAAGAGTAAGGCTATGAGGTGTAGAAGAAATGAGGATGGCGCTGGATTGAATGTTATGTTGAATGGAGAGACACTTGAGGAGGTTAATCAGTTTAAGTATTTAGGCTCGGTTATAGCTGCAAATGGTGGAGTGGAAGCAGATGTGTGTCACAGAGTGAAGGAAGGATGTAAAGTGTTGGGTGCATTGAAAGGAGTGATGAAGAATAGAGGGTTGGAAATGAATGTTAAGAAAGTTTTGTA
>JAXCGZ010011643.1:17500-20000 GCA_037179515.1 Halocaridina rubra | reverse complement strand
GATGAGGTAAGCCAAATCTTACAGGAAAGAGAGGGCTGGGCAGATGGCATATTCCTAGACTTCCAGAAAGCGTTTGACACTGTTCCACATGGGAGACTTATTAGGAAGCTGCAATCAATGGCTAGAATAGGTGGAAATGTTTTGGAATGGATAAAAACTTACTTAGAAGGAAGGGAACAGAGGGTTAGAGTAAGACACCCAGTGTCTGAATGGAGAAGAGTTAGTAGTGGAGTTCCACAGGGTTCAGTTTTAGGGCCACTTTTGTTCCTTGCATATGTAAATGACCTACCAGAGTCTGTAAATTCATTCATCAATATGTTTGCAGATGATGCAAAGATTGTGAAGAAAGTAAAAAACGAGAACAATGGTAG
Source organism: Halocaridina rubra (assembly GCA_037179515.1). Taxonomy (NCBI): domain Eukaryota; kingdom Metazoa; phylum Arthropoda; class Malacostraca; order Decapoda; family Atyidae; genus Halocaridina; species Halocaridina rubra. The sequence continues at coordinate 19,629 of JAXCGZ010011643.1, read as the reverse complement.
AGAACTTCAGGAGGATCTAAATATTCTGCATGAGTGGTCAGAAAAGTGGCTAATGAAATTCAATACTTCAAAATGTATGGTAATGAGAATGGGTACAAGTGCAAGAAGGCCCAAGCTTGACTACTCGGTGGCTGGAGTACAACTTCAAGAGACAGAAAATGAGAGAGATCTAGGAGTAAACATACTGGCAGATTTGTCTCCAGAAATACATATAAATACCATAGTAAGGGCAGCATATGCATTCTTATCAAATGTAAGGGTAGCCTTCAGGCACAAGGACAAGGAAATGTTCAGAAATATTTATGTAACCTATGTGAGGCCAAAACTCGAATATGCAGCCCCCTTTTGGAATCCGCACTTGAAAAAGCACATAGCTAATCTTGAAAAAGTTCAAAGACATGCCACGAAACTGGTGCCAGAAATACGCAATCTCAGTTATGATGACAGACTGAGGGAATTAGATTTACCATCACTCGAAGCTAGAAGAGTGAGGGGGGATATGGTGACAGTCTTTAAATTCCTTCATGGTTATGATAGAGTGGATAGGGATCAATATTTTGATATGGCTGGCTCTAGAACTAGAGGTCATAGTTTGAAGCTTCGTAAGAAAACTTCTTTGCAGGATGTAAGGGAATACTTTTTCAGTGTAAGAGTAGTTGATAATTGGAATTCGCTAAGCGAGGATGTAGTTAATGCCATCTCAATCCATAGTTTTAAGGACAGGTATGGTAAGTATCACTAAGTATAAAATGGAACCGATCAGGAGACGGGAAGATACGAGCTTTGGGCTCTTTCCCGTAAACACAATTAGGCAATCACAATTAGGTAATCACTCTCACTGGAAACCACTTACTCACTTCCTTCCCTACCCTAACACAAGCTCTACTGCCCTCATACAAACTCTTCACTGCATGCAACAATTTACCATTAATTCCATATAATCTCAAAACATTCCACATTGCTTCTCTCTCAACTCTTTCATACGGTTTCTCCAGATCCAAAAATGCAAAATGCACATACTTACCCTCTGCTAAATATTTCTCATATAACTGTCTAACTATAAAAATCTGATCTATGCAACCTCTACCTCTCCTAAAACCACTCTGTACTTCCGCGATCACATATTCTGTCTTATCCCTAATCCTATTAACCAGTATCCTACCATACACATTTCGTACCACACTCAACAAACTTATACCCCTAAAATTACTGTATTCATACACATCTACCTTACCTTTGTATAGGGGTACTATACAAGCAATCACCCATTCCACTGACACCAGTGACAACATAAAGCATATATTAAACACTCTCACTAGCCATTCCAATGCAGTTACACCCCCTTCTTTCATCATCTCTGCTCTCACACCGTCCATTCCAGGTGCTTTACCTGCTTTCGCTTCATACAATGCCCTTTTAACCTCTGCTCTTGTAATCTCTCTCTCATTTTTATCTCCCATTTCTGGCACCTGAACATCCCCCACTGCCACTATGGCTGCCTCTCTATCTTCCTCAACATTCAGGAAGCACTCAAAATACTCTGCCCATCTTTTCCTAGCATCGTTCCCTCTTAACATCTGTCCATTCACATCTTTCAATGTCTTTTCCATCCTCGATCCACCTTTCCTTACTCTCTTCACATCTTTCCAAAACTTCTTTTTATCCTCCTCATATGACCTACTAAAATCATGTCCCCACCTGACATTTGCCAACCTCTTCTCTTCCTCTACCTTCTGCTTGGATTCCACATTTTTCTCCTTATATCTTTCATACTTCTCCCTACTTTTACACTGCAGCTATTCCTCAAAAGCCCTCTTTTTCTCTTCCACCTTCATTTTCACCCCTCTATTCCACCACTCACTGCCTTTCCTCATGCCACATCCAACAAACCTCTTTCCACACACATCACTTTCATTTCCCACAAAGCATTCTTTCATCAACTCCCATTCCTCCTCTAACTCCCCAACTTCTCTTTCTTTCACCCTGTCATATTCCACTTTCAACCTGTCCTGATATTCCTGTCTCTTCTCTGGCTTTTTCAACTATTCCACCTTCACCATTTCCCTTTTGATAAAACTATTACCTATCACCAACTCTTGCTCCACACACATACCTAACAGTCTCTCTCC
>JAXCGZ010011643.1:0-12500 GCA_037179515.1 Halocaridina rubra | reverse complement strand
GTGGGGTCTGTGCATACTGCAACATTAATACTCCTACTGTGAGGCTCATGGACCTTGAATCTCCTGACTTTGATGTTCTCTGGCTAAAAGTTTATCTCTCCACTACCACTATCATCCTTTGCTTCTGCTACTGTTCTCCAAACTCCACTGAGTTTGTGTCTTTCTTTGAATATCTCTCCTCGTGCCATGAGTCCTTGCTATCTTCTCACCCACATGCCGAAGTTCTCTACATTGGAGACTTCAATGTACACCACAGTGAGTGGCTTCATTCTTCTCACACTGATGTGGGAGGATGCGAGGCCCTTGCTTACTCTATTACTCACCATCTGGAGCAAATTATCAAACATCGTACTCGCGTTCCTGATCGTCACGAACATGCCGCAAACACTCTTGATCTATTTTTTACTTCTAACCCTTAAAACTACTCTTATTCTGTGCTTTCCCCAATTGGTAAGTCTGACCATACTATGATATCTGTCTCTTCCATTTTCGCTCCCCCGCCACTAATCCCTCCTACTCAGCGCCGCCTTTGGCACTTCGAGTGAACCCAACATGAAAATTTGCGTAACTTTCTCTTTGACTTCCCATGGGATGACTACTGCTTTCGGTCCCGCAACCCTGATCAGGTAGCTCTAAAAGTTGCCGAGATCGTGACCGCGGGAATGAAGGCGTACATCCCCTCTTCTACAAAAACTTTCTCTCCCCCTAAACCTTGGTTTGATCGTGTCTGCTCCATGGCTATCCATGGCTATATTTTTTGCCTCATTCTGTCAACCAGTATCTATCCTTCATCTTGGAAGCATGCGCTAGTTCAACCTGTTCCTAAGTAGGGTGACAGCTCTATTCCTTCTAACTACCGACCTATTGCTCTAACCTCCTCAATTGCTAAAGTTTTAGAAACTTTGCTCAATGTTCACTTCTTGAAACGCCTTGAATCTAATTCACTTATCTCCGATCACCAGTACGGCTTCCGCAAGGCAAGATCCATAGGTGATCTCCTGTCCTATCTTACTCATGTATGGTCATCTTCTCTGAGGAACTATGGGGAATCCTTTGTCGTTGCCCTTGATATCTCTAAGGCTTTTGACAGAGTCTGGCACATCGCTCTGTTTGCCAAACTCCCTGCCTATGGCTTTACCCCTTCTTTCTGTTCTCTGATTTCCAGTTTTCTTACTGACTGTTCTATATCTGAAGTTGTTGATGGCGTGACATCTAGTCCTTTCTCTGTTACCAGTGGTGTTCCACAGGGCTCTGTTCTTTCACCTACTCTCTTCCTTCTCTTCATCAATGATCTTCTACAATCCCCATCTTCCTCTCTTCTTCATGCCTTTGCCGATGATTATACCCTTTACTTTTCCTCTGCCTTTTCTTCCCAACCTTAATCTGTTACTCGTAATCAGTCTCGTATCAATCTTTCTTCTACTTTTAACTCCGATTTGCAGAGAGTATCTGAACGGGGCACTCAAAATTTAGTTAAATTCAATGCCTCCAAGATACAGTTTCTGGCTATCTATTTATCTTCTTCTCCTCCTGATAACCCTATTGTCTTTGAAACTAACGAAATTTACCCTCTTAACTCTATCAATATATTAAAAATCCATATAGCCTCTAACTTGTCTTGGAGGAATCACATAATCCAAATTTCTAAATCTTCATCCAACAAATTGGGGGTTTTGTTTCGTTTTCGTCATTACTTTTCCTCATTGCAGTTACTTAAAATTTACAACTGTCTTATCCGCCCCTGCTTAGAATACTGCTCACACATCTTGGGTGCTTCCTCCTCTACTTATCTTCTTGATAGGGTTAAATCTAAGGCATTCAGACTCAATAATGATCCTTCTCTTACTTCTAACCTAGATTTTCTCTCTCTTCGCCGTAAGGTATCTTCCATTTCGCTTTTCTATTGCTACTACTTCCATCGCTGCTCTGATTAGTTGGCGAGTTGCATCCCTCCTCCACTGCCGAGGCCGCGTAACACTCGCCAAGCAGCCTCATCTCACAGGTACTCTGTGGAGATTTGTAGCTCGCGGATTGGTCAGTGCATTTACTGCCTCTTCCCATCTACCTACAGACTCTGGAACTCTCTTCCTCCTTCTGTCTTTCCAAATTCTTATGACCTTTCATCCTTCAAAAAGCAGATCTATTGTCATCTCAGAGCCTAGTCCTCCATTTCTTTTGGTCCTCTGTACTTTGACTGTTTTTTTCTCTCTGTCGTTTTCCTTTGTGTGTCATTACCTCATCTGTGCCTTGCCCTTAACCATTTTCTTTTCCTTTGTCTTGGTATTTTCTCGTGCCCGGGCCTTTGTTGATGAAAGCAGTTTCTGCCTGTCCCGGTGTGACATTAAAAAAAAAAAAAAAAAAAAAAAAATATATATATATATATATATATATATATGTATATATGTATATATGTATATATATATATATATATATATATATATATATATATATATATATATATATATATATATATATATATATATATATATATATATATGTATATATGTATATATATATATATATATATATATATATATATATATATATATATATATATATATATATATATATATATATATATATATATATATATATATATATATATATATATATATATATATATATATATATATATATATATATATATATATATATATATATATATATATATATATATATATATATATATATATATATATATATATATATATATATATATATATATATATATATACATATCTCTCTCTCTCTCTCTCTCTCTCTCTCTCTCTCTCTCTCTCTCTCTCTCTCTCTCTCTCTCTCTCTATATATATATATATATATATATATATATATATATATATATATATATATATATATATATATATATATATATATATATATATATATATATATATATATATATATATATATATATATATATATATATATATATATATATATATAAGCACATTACATATGTGAAAACATGAATCATTTTTTTTTACCCCGATCGGGACTCGAACCTAGGACTTATGATTACTAAGTCAAGGCGCTACCACTACACCACAGAAGGTTAAAATGAACCCAACCTTATAGCATATATCTGCTATACTTAGGAATGAACGCATTCTAACTGAATGCCACTATGTTCATATTACAGATTCCCCAACCTCACTCGTGGCTTCATTTTAGCATTTAATTCAAATCCCAATCTCATTCGGGCCATGAAATTATCAAATAAGCACATTATATATGTGAAAACATGAATCATTTTTTTTTACCCCGACCGGGACTCGAACCTAGGACTTATGATTACTAAGTCAAGGCGCTACCACTACACCACAGAAGGTTAAAAGGAACCCAACCTTATAGTTTATATCTGCTATACTTAGGAATGAACGCATTCTAACTGAATGCCACTATGTTCATATTACAGATTCCCCAACCTCACTCGTGGCTTCATTTTAGCATTTAATTCAAATCCCAATCTCATTCGGGCCATGAAATTATCAAATAAGCACATTACATATGTGAAAACATGAATCATTTTTTTTTTTTCCCCGACCGGGACTCGAACCTAGGACTTATGATTACTAAGTCAAGGCGCTACCACTACACCACAGAAGGTTAAAAGGAACCCAACCTTATAGCTTATATCTGCTATACTTAGGAATGAACGCATTCTAACTGAATGCCACTATGTTCATATTACAGATTCCCCAACCTCACTCGTGGCTTCATCTTAGCATTTAATTCAAATCCCAATCTCATTCGGGCCATGAAATTATCAAATAAGCACATTACATATGTGAAAACATGAATAATTTTTTTTTTACCCCGACCGGGACTCGAACCTAGGACTTATGATTACTAAGTCAAGGCGCTACCACTACACCACAGAAGGTTAAAAGGAACCCAACCTTATAGCTTATATCTGCTATACTTAGGAATGAACGCATTCTAACTGAATGCCACTATGTTCATATTACAGATTCCCCAACCTCACTCGTGGCTTCATTTTAGCATTTAATTCAAATCCCAATCTCATTCGGGCCATGAAATTATCAAATAAGCACATTACATATGTGAAAACATGAATTATTTTTTTTTACCCCGATCGGGACTCGAACCTAGGACTTATGATTACTAAGTCAAGGCGCTACCACTACACCACAGAAGGTTAAAAGGAACCCAACCTTATAGCTTATATCTGCTATATTTAGGAATGAACGCATTCTAACTGAATGCCACTATGTTCATATTACAGATTCCCCAACCTCACTCGTGGCTTCATTTTAGCATTTAATTCAAATCCCAATCTCATTCGGGCCATGAAATTATCAAATAAGCACATTACATATTTGAAAACAGGAATCATTTTTTTTTACCCCGACCGGGACTCGAACCTAGGACTTATGATTACTAAGTCAAGGCGCTACCACTACACCACAGAAGGTTAAAAGGAACCCAACCTTATAGCTTATATCTGATATACTTAGGAATGAACGCATTCTAACTGAATGCCACTATGTTCATATTACAGATTCCCCAACCTCACTCGTGGCTTCATTTTAGCATTTAATTCAAATCCCAATCTCATTCGGGCCATGAAATTATCAAATAAGCACATTACATTTGTGAAAACATGAATCATTTTTTTTTTTACCCCGACCGGGACTCGAACCTAGGACTTATGATTACTAAGTCAAGGCGCTACCACTACACCACAGAAGGTTAAAAGGAACCCAACCTTATAGCTTATATCTGCTATACTTAGGAATGAACGCATTCTAACTGAATGCCACTATGTTCATATTACAGATTCCCCATCCTCACTCGTGGCTTCATTTTAGCATTTAATTCAAATCCCAATCTTATTCGGGCCATGAAATTATCAAATAAGCACATTACATGTGTGAAAACATGAATCTTTTTTTTTTTACCCCGATCGGGACTCGAACCTAGGACTTATGATTACTAAGTCAAGGCGCTACCACTACACCACAGAAGGTTAAAACGAACCCAACCTTATAGCTTATATCTGCTATACTTAGGAATGAACGCATTCTAACTGTATGCCACTATGTTCATATTACAGATTCCCCAACCTCACTCGTGGCTTCATTTTAGCATTTAATTCAAATCCCAATCTCATTCGGGCCATGAAATTATCAAATAAGCACATTACATATGTGAAAACATGAATCATTTTTTTTTACCCCGATCGGGACTCGAACCTAGGACTTATGATTACTAAGTCAAGGCGCTGCCACTACACCACAGAAGGTTAAAAGGAACCCAACCTTATAGCTTATATCTGCTATACTTAGGAATGAACGCATTCTAACTGAATGCCACTATGTTCATATTACAGATTCCCCAACCTCACTCGTGGCTTCATTTTAGCATTTAATTCAAATACCAATCTCATTCGGGCCATGAAATTATCAAATAGCACATTACATATGTGAAAACATGAATCATTTTTTTTTTTTTACCCCGACCGGGACTCGAACCTAGGACTTATGATTACTAAGTCAAGGCGCTACCACTACACCACAGAAGGTTAAAAGGAACCCAACCTTATAGCTTATATCTGCTATACTTAGGAATGAACGCATTCTAACTGAATGCCACTATGTTCATATTACAGATTCCCCATCCTCACTCGTGGCTTCATTTTAGCATTTAATTCAAATCCCAATCTTATTCGGGCCATGAAATTATCAAATAAGCACATTACATATGTGAAAACATGAATATTTTTTTTTTTACCCCGACCGGGACTCGAGCCTAGGACTTATGATTACTAAGTCAAGGCGCTACCACTACACCACAGAAGGTTAAAAGGAACCCAACCTTATAGCTTATATCTGCTATACTTAGGAATGAACGCATTCTAACTGCATGCCACTATGTTCATATTACAGATTCCCCAACCTCACTCGTGGCTTCATTTTAGCATTTAATTCAAATCCCAATCTCATTCGGGCCATGAAATTATCAAATAAGCACATTACATATGTGAAAACATGAATCATTTTTTTTACCCCGATCGGGACTCGAACCTAGGACTTATGATTACTAAGTCAAGGCGCTACCACTACACCACAGAAGGTTAAAAGGAACCCAACCTTATAGCTTATATCTGCTATACTTAGGAATGAACGCATTCTAACTGAATGCCACTATGTTCATATTACAGATTCCCCAACCTCACTCGTGGCTTCATTTTAGCATTTAATTCAAATACCAATCTCATTCGGGCCATGAAATTATCAAATAAGCACATTACATATGTGAAAACATGAATCATTTTTTTTTTTTTACCCCGACCGGGACTCGAACCTAGGACTTATGATTACTAAGTCAAGGCGCTACCACTACACCACAGAAGGTTAAAAGGAACCCAACCTTATAGCTTATATCTGCTATACTTAGGAATGAACGCATTCTAACTGTATGCCACTATGTTCATATTACAGATTCCCCAACCTCACTCGTGGCTTCATTTTAGCATTTAATTCAAATCCCAATCTCATTCGGGCCATGAAATTATCAAATAAGCACATTACATATGTGAAAACATGATATTTTTTTTTTTACCCAGACCGGGACTCGAACCTAGGACTTATGATTACTAAGTCAAGGCGCTACCACTACACCACAGAAGGTTAAAAGGAACCCAACCTTATAGCTTATATCTGCTATACTTAGGAATGAACGCATTCTAACTGAATGCCACTATGTTCATATTACAGATTCCCCATCCTCACTCGTGGCTTCATTTTAGCATTTAATTCAAATCCCAATCTTATTCGGGCCATGAAATTATCAAATAAGCACATTACATATGTGAAAACATAATTCTTTTTTTTTTTACCCCGACCGGGACTCGAACCTAGGACTTATGATTACTAAGTCAAGGCGCTACCACTACACCACAGAAGGTTAAAAGGAACCCAACCTTATAGCTTATATCTGCTATACTTAGGAATGAACGCATTCTAACTGTATGCCACTATGTTCATATTACAGATTCCCCAACCTCACTCGTGGCATCATTTTAGCATTTAATTCAAATCCCAATCTCATTCGGGCCATGAAATTATCAAATAAGCACATTACATATGTGAAAACATGAATCATTTTTTTTTTTTACCCCGACCGGGACTCGAACCTAGGACTTATGATTACTAAGTCAAGGCGCTACCACTACACCACAGAAGGTTAAAAGGAACCCAACCTTATAGCTTATATCTGCTATACTTAGGAATGAACGCATTCTAACTGTATGCCACTATGTTCATATTACAGATTCCCCAACCTCACTCGTGGCTTCATTTTAGCATTTAAATCAAATCCTAATCTCATTCGGGCCATGAAATTATCAAATAAGCACATTACATATGTGAAAACATGAATCATTTTTTTTACCCCGATCGGGACTCGAACCTAGGACTTATGATTACTAAGTCAAGGCGCTACCACTACACCACAGAAGGTTAAAAGGAACCCAACCTTATAGCTTATATCTGCTATACTTAGGAATGAACGCATTCTAACTGTATGCCACTATGTTCATATTACAGATTCCTCAACCTCACTCGTGGCTTTATTTTAGCATTTAATTCAAATCCCAATCTCATTCGGGCCATGAAATTATCAAATAAGCACATTACATATGTGAAAACATGAATCATTTTTTTTTACCCCGATCGGGACTCGAACCTAGGACTTATGATTACTAAGTCAAGGCGCTACCACTACACCACAGAAGGTTAAAAGGAACCCAACCTTATAGCTTATATCTGCTATACTTAGGAATGAACGCATTCTAACTGAATGCCACTATGATTATATTACAGATTCCCCAACCTCACTCGTGGCTTCATTTTAGCATTTAATTCAAATACCAATCTCATTCGGGCCATGAAATTATCAAATAAGCACATTACATATGTGAAAACATGAATAATTTTTTTTTTTTACCCCGACCGGGACTCGAACCTAGGACTTATGATTACTAAGTCAAGGCGCTACCACTACACCACAGAAGGTTAAAAGGAACCCAACCTTATAGCTTATATCTGCTATACTTAGGAATGAACGCATTCTAACTGTATGCCACTATGTTCATATTACAGATTCCCCAACCTCACTCGTGGCTTCATTTTAGCATTTAATTCAAATCCCAATCTCATTCGGGCCATGAAATTATCAAATAAGCACATTACATATGTGAAAACATGATATTTTTTTTTTTACCCAGACCGGGACTCGAACCTAGGACTTATGATTACTAAGTCAAGGCGCTACCACTACACCACAGAAGGTTAAAAGGAACCCAACCTTATAGCTTATATCTGCTATACTTAGGAATGAACGCATTCTAACTGAATGCCACTATGTTCATATTACAGATTCCCCATCCTCACTCGTGGCTTCATTTTAGCATTTAATTCAAATCCCAATCTTATTCGGGCCATGAAATTATCAAATAAGCACATTACATATGTGAAAACATAATTCTTTTTTTTTTTACCCCGACCGGGACTCGAACCTAGGACTTATGATTACTAAGTCAAGGCGCTACCACTACACCACAGAAGGTTAAAAGGAACCCAACCTTATAGCTTATATCTGCTATACTTAGGAATGAACGCATTCTAACTGTATGCCACTATGTTCATATTACAGATTCCCCAACCTCACTCGTGGCATCATTTTAGCATTTAATTCAAATCCCAATCTCATTCGGGCCATGAAATTATCAAATAAGCACATTACATATGTGAAAACATGAATCATTTTTTTTTTTACCCCGACCGGGACTCGAACCTAGGACTTATGATTACTAAGTCAAGGCGCTACCACTACACCACAGAAGGTTAAAAGGAACCCAACCTTATAGCTTATATCTGCTATACTTAGGAATGAACGCATTCTAACTGTATGCCACTATGTTCATATTACAGATTCCCCAACCTCACTCGTGGCTTCATTTTAGCATTTAAATCAAATCCTAATCTCATTCGGGCCATGAAATTATCAAATAAGCACATTACATATGTGAAAACATGAATCATTTTTTTTACCCCGATCGGGACTCGAACCTAGGACTTATGATTACTAAGTCAAGGCGCTACCACTACACCACAGAAGGTTAAAAGGAACCCAACCTTATAGCTTATATCTGCTATACTTAGGAATGAACGCATTCTAACTGTATGCCACTATGTTCATATTACAGATTCCTCAACCTCACTCGTGGCTTTATTTTAGCATTTAATTCAAATCCCAATCTCATTCGGGCCATGAAATTATCAAATAAGCACATTACATATGTGAAAACATGAATCATTTTTTTTTACCCCGATCGGGACTCGAACCTAGGACTTATGATTACTAAGTCAAGGCGCTACCACTACACCACAGAAGGTTAAAAGGAACCCAACCTTATAGCTTATATCTGCTATACTTAGGAATGAACGCATTCTAACTGAATGCCACTATGATTATATTACAGATTCCCCAACCTCACTCGTGGCTTCATTTTAGCATTTAATTCAAATACCAATCTCATTCGGGCCATGAAATTATCAAATAAGCACATTACATATGTGAAAACATGAATAATTTTTTTTTTTTACCCCGACCGGGACTCGAACCTAGGACTTATGATTACTAAGTCAAGGCGCTACCACTACACCACAGAAGGTTAAAAGGAACCCAACCTTATAGCTTATATCTGCTATACTTAGGAATGAACGCATTCTAACTGTATGCCACTATGTTCATATTACAGATTCCCCAACCTCACTCGTGGCTTCATTTTAGCATTTAATTCAAATCCCAATCTCATTCGGGCCATGAAATTATCAAATAAGCACATTACATATGTGAAAACATGATATTTTTTTTTTACCCCGACCGGGACTCGAACCTATATATATATATATATATATATATATATATATATATATATATATATATATATATATATATATATATATATATATATATATATATATATATATATATATATATATATATCTAGTGACCGTGGCTCAAGCGGTAGCTTAAGCGACTCTGAGGCGTCAGGTCAAGGGTTCGCACCCCGTCACGGTCTGAGCTTAGCCAGGGCATACACTCAGGGTAGCGATTACATCTGCCAAAACCAGTCCTTCGCAAGAAGGCAACAATCCTAGCCCTTGGCTGAAAAAGGAGTCCTTGATGCAAAACCAGAGCAACATATATATATATATATATATATATATATATATATATATATATATATATATATATATATATATATATATATATATATATATATATATATATATATATATATATATATATATATATATATATATATATATATATATATATATATATATATATATATATATATATATATATATATATATATATACATATATATATATATATATATATATATATATATATATATATATATATATATATATATATATATATATATATATATTTATATATATATATATATATATATATATATATATATATATATATATATATATATATATATATATATATATATATATATATATATATATATATATATATATATATATATATATATATATATATATATATATATATATATATATATATATATATATATATATATGTGTGTGTGTGTGTGTGTGTGTGTGTGTGTGTGTGTGTGTGATTACCTAATTGTGATTACCTAATTGTGATTACCTAATTGTGTTTACGGGAAAGAGCCCAAAGCTCGTATCTTCCCGTCTCCTGATCGGTTCCATTTTATACTTAGTGATACTTATCATACCTGTTCTTAAAACTATGGATTGAGATAGCATTAACTACCTCCTCGCTTAGCCAATTCCAATTATCAACTACTCTTACACTGAAAAAGTATTTCCTTACATAATGCGAAGAAGTTTTCTTACGAAGCTTCAAACTATGACCTCTAGTTCTAGAGCCAGCCATATCAAAATATCGATCCCTATCCACTCTATCATAACCATGAAGGAATTTAAAGACTGTCACCATATCCCCCCTCACTCTTCTAGCTTCGAGTGATGGTAAGTCTAATTCCCTCAGCCTCTCATCATAGCTGAGATTGCGTATTTCTGGCACCAGTTTCGTGGCATGTCTTTGAACTTTTTCAAGCTTAGCTATGTGCTTTTTCAAGTGCGGATTCCAAAAGGGGGCTGCATATTCGAGTTTTGGCCTCACATAGGTTACATAAATATTTCTGAACATTTCCTTGTCCATGTTCCTGAAGGCTACCCTTACATTTGATAAGAATGCATATGCTGCCCTTACTATGCCATTTATATGTATTTCTGGAGACAAATCTGCCAGTATGTTTACTCCTAGATCTCTCTCATTTTCTGTCTCTTGTGTGTGTGAGTGTGTGTGTGTTTATTCAGTGCTAGTTTTGCTATTGCAATATATTCATTATATTTTCTATTAGTTCCACCACTTTCTTCTCACGGTTATTGATTCATAAGCAAATTCTCGTTGTATTCAGTGTAACTTTTGGTTAGATCCTAATGGCACAGGAGATTAAGAGAAAAAGAGTGAGAGAGAAAATGAGAGAGAGAGAGAGAGAGAGAGAGAGAGAGAGAGAGAGAGAGAGAGAGAGGAGAGAGAGAGAGAGAGAGAGAGAGAGAGAGAGAGAGAGAGGAGGAGAGAGAGGAGAGAGAGAGAGAATGTATTTTAATTTTATTAATTTATTGCGCCAAGGCGTCAGACATTACATGAACGCATACAAAATCAATGGCAACATAATGCTTCAAACGGATACACAACCAAGAATATAACATAGTCGACAGGGAGGAGTACACATTGATAAAACATTACTACATACTAACACACAACATACAGTATGGCAACACAAGGTACATTATATACAAAAGTAAAGCTCATAGAAGCATAGAACACACAAACACATTACAAACAAAAACAAAACAGAAATATACAACAACATACAAAGAAAATATATAATATTATATATATATATATATATAAATATATATATATATATATATATATATATATATATATATATATATATATGAGAGAGAGAAAGAGAGAGAGAAAGAGAGAGAGAGAGAGAGAGAGAGAGAGAGAGAGAGAGAGAGAGAGAGAGAGAGAGAGAGAGAGAGAGAGAGAGAGAGAGAGAGAGAGAGAGAGAGAGAGAGAGAGATACTTCTTGCATTATCAAATGTGGGGAACCATCGAGTTCGACTGTTATATATCATCCTTTCTCTTTCTCTTGTCATCATGATTCTCCTCTTGTTGCTCTCACAGAGCGTGAAAAATGGTCTAATTTTCTTTTCTAATTATTGGAAATCCTTCACTACCTGAAGTTTATTGAAACAGACACACTTTCGTATTTCAAATCCAATTTACATTGTCATTTGGGTATCTTACCATATATCGTGGAAATATTGTTTTATTGGCTGCTTTACATTTAAATAGATATTCATATACTTTTTCGATAT
>JAXCGZ010011642.1:82500-85015 GCA_037179515.1 Halocaridina rubra | reverse complement strand
AGGCTTGTGTATGTAAGTTCTATGGAATTAAATATATCCGTTCTATTAAGAGATCATAGATTTCTTGGCCTGTAATGGTCTGAATATCTATATTTTCAAATGTAGAAGCCATAAAAGAGCGAAAAGGGGCAACGAATTCAATAGGAATATTTATCTGCTTTCGTTTATGTGCTTGACAAATGCCGGAATCGAGTAGGAATGTGCTCTCAAGTGCAAAATGGTCAGACAATAGATCGTCTATTCTTCTGCAAGTAAAGTCTTTCCCATATTCTAAACCATGATAAAATATGTAGTCTAGTCTACCACCTCTAAGGTGGGTACGCAAACGTGGTCCTAGTAAGGTAAAATTGTTATCACTAATAAACTCATAGAGCCGTCTGCCATTGTAATTACAGATGTTATCAGATGTTTCTGCAAATTCTTTGTGCCTTGCATTAAAATCTCCAGCGAATATAATGTTCTCATACATAAGGGGATGTGGTAATTTTGCTTCATTAAAGGCATCAGTTCCAATATATGTATTACAAACATAAAAAGGATTGGTTTTGACATTTATTTTGAAAAGCATATATGTGACATTCTTGTTATCCTCACCATCATTACTTGGATTAGTGCTGGTTTCGATTAACTGATGGGGAATAGCAGTTACTAATATAAGTGGTGAGGCCTTGCTTACTATCAAGCGAATATTTGGAATAGCCTCTTATGTTGCACAACTGATGAGAGTGCAAACTTTCTTGCAGACATACAAATGTTGGTTTCTCTTTTTTAACATAGTGCAAAATATCCACAAATCTTTTCTTCAAAGAATGAATATTGAAAGTTAAGATTTTGTAATGCATGAAAAGATCAGAACGCATAATTAGGGCCTTGATAACAAGAATTACAGTAATAATCACAAAAGTAATGAGTACAGTAACAATCACCAGTGTCACAACAGCAGTTATGGTAACTGTTATGAGAATGACGATTCACACATACAAGCATACACATATATATGTGCACATACCTGCATATATATATGCAGACACATGCACACACACATATGCACACATGACAATACCTAATTATAGCAACAATCATGAAGTTAATGATTATAATAACAATCACTAGTGTCACAACAGTATTCACACCAACAGCTATAGGAATAGTGATAGACACACGTATATGCATATACATATACATATACACATACACCCACATACCTACATACATGAGAATCTCCTTATATATGCATGCACATGCACACACACACACATATCTATTTATGAAGAAAAGGTATGACATAGAGATAAGAGACAGGTTCATTGTAGTAAGAAGGGTGTGATTAATTAGAAGGAAAGAAAAAAAAAAAAATTAAAGAATAGAAAGTTGGGAGAGTGATATCTGCATCTAATTATCTGCAGTGTTAAGGAATTTTACCTGTTCAAGTATGAGGGCTTTACCTTTGACTTTAGCTGCTCGTGTTATTCGGGTTCTTTGAGCTATTTT
Organism: Halocaridina rubra; assembly: GCA_037179515.1. Classification (NCBI taxonomy): domain Eukaryota; kingdom Metazoa; phylum Arthropoda; class Malacostraca; order Decapoda; family Atyidae; genus Halocaridina; species Halocaridina rubra. The sequence continues at coordinate 83,524 of JAXCGZ010011642.1, read as the reverse complement.
CTTGTCACTGCCATTATCATTTTGAGATGATATAGGACAAACCTTAAATGATTCATTTGTCATGTTTTCAAGCTGAATCATTAATGTAGCTACTTGCTCTTTTAAGTTTTTGAGCATCTTTTCATAGGAGTTATTTTTGCACTGTAGTTCTCGGTCGTTATCTCTGATAGTTTGTTCATTCACTGTTACAATTTGTTCATTCACTGCAGTGATTTGTTCCTTTACTGCTACAATTTGTACCTGAACTGCTTCATCTGTAGTTGTCAGTAATGATTCACCCTCGGCAGATCCTGTATCTTGGCTCTCCGAGGTGATACTATCTTCATTCTGCTGGGAACAGTTATGCTCCCACATATTTTCAGTGACTGTGCCACATCGTGAGCAAGTCCGGGACCGAGGAGTTGTTGTGATGGGCCCAGCAGTCTCTGCTGAACATTTTTGATAAGTGTGCCCCTTCTGGCAATAGAGGGAGCGCTGGATGTTGGTTGAAGATTTTTCTTGCACTTTGAGGATAGGGGGATCTTTAATCCCTGGAAGAAGGACAATTTCTTCTGGAGGATTGACTTCAATTGATTTCCACATCATCTTTAGAGTCGAAGATTCTTTTCCATCATACTTTAAGCGTTGTAGGCTTTCGATGTATTTTCCATCTTCATTTCCTAGGAGGGAGTGCAGTTGTTCTTTATTCCAATAAGTAGGAAACCCTTTAATGAAAAATGTTCTAAGAGGTGGCTTATCCTTTGACACGAATTGGAGCCCCCCATGCACACCCCTTTGCAATTCTTCAATAAGATGCTTGTTTTTCCTCATGACATATAAATGATTAAACCACCATTTGCTTTGGTTGGGAATGCTCAGCGAATGATGGTGAATGGGAAGGAATTTATTCCTCCATTGAAATTTTTCCGCGAGAGGTATACCTTCTGGAAAGCTTAGAAGGTGAAAATCCTTCCTTGGGAACACAGACCTAGGTTTGATACCTCTGTCTTTGGCCAGTACCTTCGTCGAGGAACGTGTTCCCCTT
>JAXCGZ010011642.1:30000-62500 GCA_037179515.1 Halocaridina rubra | reverse complement strand
CTCTCTCTCTCTCTCTCTCTCTCTCTCTCTCTCTCTCTCTCTCTCTCTCTCTCTCTCTCTCTCCTCTCTCTCTCTCTTCTTGTTTCTTTGAGTTTGTCATTATCTATTTTTTCTCTCTATTTGTCAAGCGTTGCTCTCTTGATGTTTTGTAACTTCTGACTTGAACACTCTTGCTTTCTTCCTTCCGGGCTCCTTTTCTCTTATACTTCTTCTCTTCTACTCAGCTCACATTTCAAGCTTTCTTCTTCCTTCTTATTTTCTAAGGTTTTTACCGCTTTCTTCCTACTGAACTATTTTATAGCTCTTTTATTCGTTCTTCTTTCTCTTTTGATTCTCCCATCAAACTATTAATTTTCTTCCTATTCAGTTTATACCCTCTTTTCCATTCTATATTTCTTTGTTCTCATAAACTGTTTCCTCATTTTTTTTTCTTACTACTCACTACTTCTCCTGTATTTCATCCTTCTAACCTCCGTTTTCTTACTCTTTTCGTCAAAATGACTACTTACTATTTTTTTTTTAGCTTATCCCTTCTCTATTCATACTCCTGATGCATTTTTATTTCTTACAATTTTAATTTATATAATTTTCTGTGGTTTTCCATCTATCTGATACTCATCCCTCTAGAATCTCATCTCTATTCTTTTCTTCCTATTGCTCTCTTTTTTCCTCCATGCTTTGAACCTCTTCACACTCTTTTTATTTCTCTTTATTTCACTTTCAATTTTCCCACGTGTTATCATTTTCCTATTCAATCCATTCTTCTATCCTCATAGCTTACTCGTTTATCCAGCCACTGTCCTCATATATCTATCTATGCTATCTATTCTTGCAGTATTTATTCTCGCTCATTTTTATTACAGAAGTCTCTTTACATCTTTTTTCTTTCTTTTTTTGATCATTGTCTTTTACTTTTCTATTTCTCTCTCTCTTTTTTTCCGACAAACTTACACTTCGAGAAATCAATTTAACCTCTATCCACTCTATGGTTTTTTCCACTGCAGATTTTGTTTTCCCATAATGACAAGGCGTGGTCACTACCTGCTATTGATGAGCAGGTGAATAATTGTTGAATGAAGCCTAGTTCCTACCAAGGAAAATTTTCCTAAAAGAAGATTCACTCTCCAAAGTAAAAGCTTCCTTTTCCTCCACTCCTTTAGGAGTACCTAACTGGATTAAGGAAATATATTTTTCCCTGGAAGCTCTACACTTTAATCCACATCTTGTGTCAGACTTGAGATCATGTTCATCAAGTTTTATTTTCCGAAAATCAATATCGTTGTGTTTTTAATAATAATATTCCTCAAGTGCCCTGTGGGGCGGGCACAGTATCAAAGAATAGCCTCACCGTATTCCCTGCGTGTCGTAAAAGGCGACTAAAAGTGGACGGGGCGGGGGGGACTAGGAATCCCCCCCCCTTGTATCAACCTCCTGCGAGACGTCAAAGAAGAAGGGGAGTAGAGGGGAGAATAACTTCTCCCCAAACTCTAGTTTTGGGGTGTCTAAATGTGCGTGGTTGTAGTACGATAGAGAGCAAAAGATGCGAGATTGGATATATGTTTGGTAAGAGGAGGATGGATGTATTGGCACTGTGTGAGACGAAGATGAAAGGAAAAGGAGAAGTGGCATTTGGTGATGTGACGGGTAGGGTGTCTGGGGTTGAAAGGGGGAGAGCGAGAGAAGGTGTGGCATTATTGCTGAGTGAATGGATGGTAAATCAGGTAGTGGAATGGAAAGAAGTGTCATCTAGGCTGATGTGGGTGAGGGCTAGGATAGGAAGGGAATGTTGGGCTTTTGTTAGTGCGTATGGGCCAGGATGTGAGAGAAGTGAGGAAGAGCGGGATGAATTCTGGAATGAGTTAACTAGATGTGTGGATGGTCTGAGTAGAAGGAACTATGTAGTTGTGTTGGGTGACTTGAATGCCAGAGTGGGTGATGGAGAGATAGAAGGTGTTGTAGGAAAGTATGGGGTACCAGGTGGGAATGAGAGTGGTGAGAGACTGTTAGAGATGTGTGTGGAGCAAGAGCTGGTGATAGGTAATAGTTTATTTAAGAAGAAGTTAATGAATAAGTATACATGGATGAGAGTGGCAAATGGAAGAGTGAAAGAAAGAGCATTGATGGATTATGTGTTGGTAGCAAAGAGCATGATTGGTAGAGTGAAAGATGTACATGCATTCAGGGGTGTGGCTGCTGGGATGTCTGATCATTTTTTGGTTGAAGCAAAAGTGGTAGTAGCAAAAGAGTGGGGAAATAGTGTGGGGGGATGTAGAAGGGAAATAGTGAAGGTGGAAGAGTTGAAAAAGCCAGAGAAGAGACAGGAATATCAGGACAGGTTGAGAGTGGCATATGGCAGGGTGAAAGAAAGAGAAGTTGGGGAGTTAGGGGAGGAATGGGGGTTGATGAAAGAATGTTTTGTGGGACATGCAAGTGATGTGTGTGGAAAGAGGTTTGTTGGAGGTGGCATGAGGAGGGGCAGCGAGTGGTGGAATGAAGGGGTGAAAATGAAGGTGGAAGAGAAAAAGAGGGCTTTTGAGGAATGGCTGCAGTGTAAAAGTAGGGAGAAGTATGAAAGATATAGGGAGAAAAATGTGGAAACCAAGCGGAAGGTAGAGGAAGAGAAGAGGTTGGCAAATGTTAGGTGGGGACAGGATTTTAGTAGGTCATATGAGGAGAATAAAAAGAAGTTTTGGAAAGAAGTGAAGAGAGCAAGGAAGGGTGGATCGAGGATGGAAGAGGCAGTGAAAGATGTGAATGGACAGATGTTAAGAGGGAACGATGCAAGGAAAAGATGGGCAGAATATTTTGAGTGCTTGCTGAATGTTGAGGAAGATAGAGAGGTAGCTATAGTGGCAGTGGGAGGGGTTCAAGGGCCAGTAATGGGAGATGAAAATGAGAGAGAGATTACAAGAGAGGAGGTGAAAAGGACATTGTATGAAGCGAAAGCAGGTAAAGCACCTGGAATGGATGGTGTGAGAGCGGAGATGTTGAAAGAAGGGGGTGTGACTGCATTGGAATGGTTAGTGAGAGTGTTTAATATATGCTTTGTTGTCATTGGTGCCAGTGGATTGGGTGATTGCCTGTATAGTGCCCCTATACAAAGGTAAGGGAGATATGTATGAATGCAGTAATTTTAGGGGTATAAGTTTGTTGAGTGTGGTAGGAAAAGTGTATGGTAGGATACTGGTTAATAGGATTAGGGATAAGACAGAATATGTGATCGCAGAAGTGCAGAGTGGTTTTAGGAGAGGTAGAGGTTGTATAGATCAGATTTTTATAGTTAGGCAGTTATGTGAGAAATATTCAGCAAAGGGTAAGGATGTGTATTTTGCATTTTTGGATCTGGAGAAAGCATATGATAGAGTTGATAGAGAGGCTATGTGGAATGTTTTGAGATTATATGGAATCAATGGTAAATTGTTGCACGCAGTGAAGAGTTTGTATGAGGGTAGTAGAGCTTGTGTTAGGGTAGGGAATGAAGTGAGTGAGTGGTTTCCAGTGAGTGTGGGACTGAGACAGGGATGTGTGATGTCACCATGGCTGTTCAATTTGTATATTGATGGAGTTGTAAGAGAGGTGAATGAGCGAGTGCGTGGTCGAGGTTTGAGAATGGTAGATGGGGATGATAACGAGTGGGAGCTGAATCAGTTGCTGTTTGCAGATGATACTGTGGTGGTGGCAGATTCAGAGGAAAAGCTGTGTCAGTAAGTGTCAGAATTTGGAATGGTGTGTGAGAGAAGGAAGCTGCGAGTGAATGTGGGAAAGAGTAAGGTTATGAGGTGTACAAGAAATGAAGATGGCGCTGGATTGAATGTTATGTTGAATGGAGAGACACTTGAGGAGGTTAATAAGTTTAAGTATTTAGGCTCGGTTATAGCTGCAAATGGTGGAGTGGAAGCAGATGTGTGTCACAGAGTGAATGAAGGATGTAAAGTGTTGGGTACATTGAAAGGAGTGATGAAGAATAGAGGGTTGGAAATGAATGTTAAGAAAGTTTTGTATGAGAAAGTGGTTGTGCCAACTGTGATGTATGGATCAGAGTTATGGGGTATGAAAGTAAGTGAGAGACGGAAACTAAATGTGCTTGAGATGAAATGCCTGAGAAGTATGATTGGTGTATCTCGATTGGATAGGGTTAGGAATGAAGTGGTGAGAGCAAGAACGGGTGTGAGGAGAGAAATTGCAGCCAGAGTAGATATGAATGTTCTGAGATGGTTTGGCCATGTGGAAAGGATGGATGATGAAAGGCTGCTGAAAAAGGTGATGAATGCGAGAGTTGATGGGAGAAATGCTAGAGGGAGACCTAGGTTTGGATGGATGGATGGAGTAAGGAGAGCCCTGAATGATAGGAGGATGGATGTGAGGGAAGCAAGCGAGCGTGCTAGGAATAGGAATGAGTGGCGAGCGATTGTGACGCGGTTCTGATGGGCATCTGCTGTTGCCACGGGGCTGCATCTTACAGAGATAGCCCTGTGGTAGGGGCGGTAGGAGGAGCTGGCAGTTGTGAAGCAACACAGGTTGTGGAAGAGCCGGGAGGATGGGCTGTGGCACTCCAGCAGTGCCATCTGAACGGTCGCTAGCTCCCTCGTCATTGCCCATAGAGCAAAGTAATCCCCCTATATGTTTTCCTTTCTTGATGTCGGCTACCCCCCAATTAAAGGGGGAAACAGCCAAGGTATATGTATGTATGTATCCTCCCAGCGTGTTTTTCTCGCTATTTTGCCACATTCACACAACTTTACTCTTATCTCCTTCCATTTTTATTACCTATCCCTTTTCCCTACTCTTAATTTTCCTATCAATCATAATCATTTAACTTTTATCCACTTCTTGACTCCTTCCTTGGCCCTTTTTCTTACCAATAACTACATTTTCTTCTCTACCGATCCTTCAAATATCATACCATTACTTTTTTCCTTCCTAATTATATTTTTTTTCTTCTATCCATCCTTCTGGCTTCATTCCTTTCTCCTTTTCCTTCCACTAACATATTTTTCTTCTTTATAAACCCTTTTAAAATGTTTATCTTCCTATAATCAATGTTCTTCTTGACATTCCTGGCCTATCTAACTCTTCTTCCCACGAACCAAGTTAGCTCTTTTGGTACTCCTAGCCTTTCTTCTTTCTTTTACTTCCAAAAAATTATTCAGGCTCCTCTCTCCATTCCCCTAGCCTATTATTCTCCTTCTTCTTTCTTACTGACCAAATTCACCCGTTTCTCAACGCTTCTAGCCAGTATTCTTTATATATATTTTTTTTAATTCCTACCGACCTATTTCGAATATCTCTCAACTCTTCTTTGCCTATTTTCCTCGTTTTTTCCCTACTGATCATTATGTTCTTTCCAATTTTCCCAGCCTATTTTCCTCACTTTTTCTGCCTACCGACTAATTTCCTTTTTTTTTTTTTTTACTATTTTATCCAAGTTTCCTTGCTCTCTTTCTTGCTACTAACCATTTACGTTCTTCTCTCCTCTATCCAAGAGCCTAGTTATCTTGCTCTTTTTCTTCCTACTGCCCATTTACGCTCTTCTCTAAACTCTCCTAACCTCTTTTCCTTCCTACTGACCAGTGTTGCTCTTCTTGACACTCCTAATCAGCTTCATTTATTCTTTTCTTCCTTCTGACCATTATGGCTCTTCTCAACTCTCCTAGCCCAATATATTCCTCACTCTTTTTCTTCCTACTGACCATGAACACTCTTTTCTAAACTCTCCTGTGCTCTTTTTCTTCCTAATGACTTCTCTAATACAAATCGCTCCTTTCTGAAGTTTTCCTAGCCTGCTCTCTCAGCCATGTCATGAGTACTGGGGAAAGTTGTAATCCCATCTCTACTGTGAAGGGCAAGGTCATGGCTTGGGTCAATTAGATCCAATAAAAGGGTTTTTTTAAACCGTATGTCATACCTCTTTGTGGTTTTAATAACTAAATGACTGAAGGCCCTGAGTTGACATCATCATCATCATTATAACTATTATTATTATTATAAACAGCAGCAACAGTAGTAAACTAGTAGTAGTAGTATATTATTATCATTATAATACTTAGCAATAGTTGAAAATTATCATTATAATTATAAATACCTTAAATATGATAATAATCATTATAATCCCTTTTAATAATGTGCTTATATATTTATTTATTTATTTATTGTTATTATTATTATTATTATTATTATTATTATTATTATTATTATTATTATTATTATTATTATTATTATTATTATTATTATCATTATTATTATTATTATTATTATTATTATTATTATTATTATTATTATTATTATTATTATTATTATTATTAAAAAATGATTACAGCAATAAGCATAGCTTATGAAGATAATATGAAAGCCTCCTCCTCTTCCTCCACCTCCTCCACCTTATATCTTTCTTCCTCCTGCTTTTCATATTAGACATTTTTTCTCCCTTCAAATAATATTTTTGAAGCTGAAAAATAACATAATTAAGCAAACAATATCATCGTAAATGAACATAATGAAGGAATGGGTAAGAGGAAGAACAAGAATATATTACATAAAATTGGGATGGAAGGGATGGAGAGGAAGAGGGAGTGAAAATGAAAGGGGGACGAGGATCATTTAAAGGTGGAAGGGAGACTGAAATAAGGATGGAAAGGGGACGGACACATGGGTGGAAGGAGGAAGAGAATCTAAGAATAGAAAGGGGGGGGGGATAAAGGTGGAGAAGGAAAGGGGACATAGGGATGGAAGGTGGGGGGAGGGGATATAGGTATCTGAGGGAGGAATTTGCTTTTAAACATGGAAGTAAACTTCATATTAATATTTGTCATTAGGTCGTTGTGGGTATGGTTGTTGGTTGCTGCTTTTGTTTTGTCTTTGTTGGGTTTACATGGCAGGTGTTCATATAGTTGTAGTAATTGATGCTGGTTATTTAGCAGTTGTAGATATGGTTACTGGTATGTTGGTATTATGTCTGGTAGGTTTTTTGTTGTTGAAGCCTTTGATTTTGTTGTTGAGTGTTACTGATGTCTTTGTTGAGGATATTCTTCAGCTGTTAATAAGGTTACTGCTGCTATAGTTGGAGTTATTCTGCAGATGCTGAGATAGTATGCGATGCTGTTATACTAACTACTGTTTTTTATTCAAATAACTGTACATGGGCACTCCCAGTGATACTGCAGTTGTTAAACATTACAACATATATTTGGTCATGTATAAATAAAATATTAATAGAATTTGTAATTAATTTTAAATATCATAGCAAGTACTTAAAGAGTAAAATATAGCGTAGCAATTGACTGATGGCAGAAGAGCACTCTGCGATTATTAATTAAGAGTAATATATCATGATTTACATGTATTAATAGCAGAAGAGGAGTCTGCGATTATTGATTAAGAGTAATAATTGTAACAAAAATTTTCAATAGCCCTTGTTGAGTGCTATCATAGTCAGTGTCCTGATTTTGTTACCTTTGTAGGTGGTGATACTTTTGGGGTAGTTGTTGTTCCAGTTGTTTATATTAATACTTTGGAGGCTTATGTGTCATTTTAGTTGTTAAATAGTTGTTGTTATAATAATTATATCTTCTTGTCACTTGTTGTTTTTATGTGCACTGTCAATATCAAAGGCTTAATATTTTAGTTATTGTTTTCGTTGGTGGTAGATGTTGGTTTTTTTTTTTTATCATCAACGGTTATTTGTTGTTGTTTTGAATGTTTATATTATTGTTTACAATTCTGGGGTTAGCTTGCTACTGCAGTTCTTGTTGTTTATGCCACTGTTATGCTACTTTTAGTGGCGATTTTTATTGCCTATATTTCGCTATTTGATGTAGGAGAACTTTTGTATTTTTTTTTTTATGCAAATTTTGTTGCTATTGTTATCTAAATTTTACCATTGTCTATGTATGCTATTTATTTTTTATTTTTTGGCAATTGTTGTCACTGCTTTTATTAGAGGCTGGCTATCATTATTGTTGTTGTCGACCTAATTGTAATGCTGATGCTAAATTTTATTTCTGTCGTTGTAACTTTTTATTGGGCTAATTTTTGTTGCTTGTATCTGTGTTTTATAATTCTTATTTTCGTTGCTAAGGTAATTTTTGTCGTTGTTGTTCTTATTTAGCAAATCTTTTGTTGTTACTGCTATTGCCAAATAAAAATGGTTAATGTTTTGATGCAAACTAATTTTGATAGCTTTTGTTTTTTGCTACTTTTTTTTATGTTCTCCCAACTACATAAATTCTATTGTTGTTGTAGTTAATGATGATGATGATGTAAAATAATTTTTGCTACTGTTGTTATTGCTAACTACACTTTGTTATTATTAGAGCAAATTTTTGTAGCCGTTGTTATACTTGTTAACAAAATAATATAGTGATTATTTTTTGTGCAATTGTTACATATATTATTATTATTAACATAGTTGTTACTGCTGTTATTAGGCATACATCTGTTGTTGTTGTTAATATTTATATATATTCTTGTTGTTACCTAAGTTTTTTTTTAGTTGATATAAACTAATTTGTACCCATTGTTGTTGTTGTTGTTGTTATTATTAAGCATATATCCGTTGACGTAATTAGCAAATTGTTGCTTTAATTTGGTGTGATATATTTCGTTGTCGTTGTTCCTCCCCATGTTGCTATAGTGATGTTGGGAAATGTTATTGTTCCTGTTGTTGGTATTCTTATTGTTGAGCAAATTTTGTTGTCAATGTTACTTACTAAATTTTATTGTTGTAGTCATTGTTATTGCTGTTGTTCATGTATGATAATTTTTGTTGTTGTAATTCTTGCTGGTAGGCATACACCTGTTATTGTTCAACTCATTTCTATTGTTGTCGAGATCATTGTTGTTGTTGAGATAGTGTTGTTAATATTGTTGTTATTGTTGCTTATACTATATGTCGTTGCTGTTTTCATAGTTGCTTACGCTTCATTTCAGTTATTGTTGCTGCTGTTACATTTATTAAGCTCATTATTGCTGTGGTTGCAAATGTTAAAATTTTCATTAAAATTTTAATTACAGTACCTTTAAATGAAAAATGTAAAAATTTTGGTAACACATAAAACAAAAATGCATGCACAAAAACGATACAATAAAATGCTCTTACAATATGATTTATACCAAATTGGAAATATAAATGACACTGAAATAATGTAATTTCAAAAGCTATCCAACAATAAACACATGAACACATAAAAATTTGTGTTTTACTTACATGAATATATGTAAGTAAAACACAAACATGTACAGAAATTATTACAGTTATAAACTCAAAGTTGCAAACCATGAAAATACTATGAAACAAAGGCTCCTGTTCTTAATAGCTAAAACAGCCTAGATAAACACATACAGACAAATAAAAACTTAATTGAAATAAGACAATAAAACAAAATATAAACACGTTAATATTTCTTAGGAAAAAAATTAAAAAACAAAGATAATTGAATAAAAGGAGCGAGCAAAAGTAAAAGATTTTTTAAAATAAAAAACACAAAAAAAACAAATAATAAAACCCTCAAGAAACATTCATAATCTAAAACAGAAAAAAAAAAAAAAATCAGAGCCAAATATGTGTATATATTGAATTTATGAAATAACATAAAGTAAAGAGAAAAAAACAAGAAAAATAACAATTACAGAGTATTTAGGGAAACTTATCACAATATACAAATAAAAATCAAAACCAGACAAACAATTATGTCAGCATGGAAGAGAGGTAACCTGCACACAGTAATTGAGCATATGTCGGGTAAAATACAAGAGTGAAAGTGTATGGTCGTACTCGATTGCATATATGTATGTGTGTAATTCCATGTAGTGGGTTGGCCCATGGCACCAGTCGCCAATTGTGATACTACAGCTGAAGGGTCTTTTGGATTTAAATAAGACTGTTCAGAATAGTTCGATGTTAATTTTTCCTTCATTTACGGTTCTTTTTCTATGCCTACATCAACACCGAATATTCTTGGATATTCGTTACACATGTGTTATTATCCCTTCACATCGGAGAAGTCACAACAGTCCCCATCTCTGTTTCTCTTTATGTTTTCTTCGTGCCGAGCCATGATTGGAGCAGATTTATTTTTATGGGGGGAGGCCCGTCCTTGTGTCACAATCATTAAAAAAGTACTTAATTGTACTTACAGGAGAAAGCCCCCCAGCTCGTAATTCCCGTCTCCTGGTCGGCTCCATTTTTGTACTCAGTGATACTTCTCATACTTGTCCTTAAAATTATAAATTGGCTTAACTTTAACTACCTCCTCGCTTTGTGAATTCCAATCATCAACTATTCTTACACTAAAAAAGTACTTCCTTACATTGTACAAAGAAGTTTTCTTATGGAGCTTCAAACTATGACCTCTTCTTCTAGATTCACCTTTATCAAAATATCGATCCCTATCCACTCTATCCAAACTACGAAGGAATTTAAAACCCGACACCATATTCCCCTCATTCTTTTAGCTTCGAGTGATGGTAAGTCAAATTCCCTCCGTCTCTGCTCATAACTGAAATTGCGTAGTTCTGGCACTAGTTTTATAGCATGTCTTTGGACTTTTGTAGGATATATATATATATATATATATATATATATATATATATATATATATATATATATATATATATATATATATATATATGTATATATATATATATATATATATATATATATATATATATATATATATATATATATATATATATATATATATATATGTGTGTGTGTGTGTGTGTGTGTGTGTGTGTGTGTGTGTGTGTGTGTGTGTGTGTGTGTGTGTGTGTGTGTGTGTGCTTTTTGAAGAGCAGATGCCAAAAGAGTGCTGCATATTCAAACTTTGGCCTCATATACCTTACGTAAATACTTTTGAACATTTCCTTGTTCAAGCGTCTGAAGGCTACCCTTATATATGCTAAGAATGCATACCTAATCGTTACTATGCCATTTATATGTAATTCCGAAGACAAATATGCAGTATGTTTACTCCTAGATCTCTCTCATTCTCTGTCTTTTGAAGATCTGCACCTTTGATTAGTATTCAAGCTTAGGCCTTCTTGCCCTTGTACCTACTCTCATTACCTTATATTTTGAAGCATTGAATTTTATTAACCACTTCTGACCACAAATGCAGATTATTTAGGTCTTCCTAAAGTTCTCTACCAATGTTCTCGTCTTTTGATTACTTCACAATCTTTGCATCATCTGCAAACAAATTCGAGAATGACTTTACAGAATCTGGTAGGTCATTTAACAAGACTCCCACGTGGGACCGTATCAAATGCCTTCTGAAAATCTAAGAATTTGCAGTCCACCCAGCACTCTCTTTCTTGTAAGATCCAGCTCATTCATCATAAAATTCTATTAAGTTTGTTACTGTTGATCTGTCTTCTCAGTAGCTATGTTGTTTCACTGAAAAAAGTTGAAGGATTACAAGTGAAGATAGATGTGTGTTCTTAGTAGTTTCTCCATAACTTTGCAAACTATGCTGCTTATGGAAACAGGTCAATAATTTGGAGCTGTATCTCTCCTTCCCACGTTAGCATGTGTTCAGCATATTGGAATCTCCCTAGGTTCCAGCGACTTTTCAAATACGATGCATAGTGCTATCGATATTGGTTTAGTGCGTTTCTTAAGTACGCAGGAGGATATATCATCAGAACCCATAGCTTTATGGGCATCTAGGTCCATCAGCGCTCTGCATACCTCTGCAGCTGAGGAGATGATGTTCTCTTATACCAGCCCATTATCTCTTATCTCTGCATCTGAAGGGGTAGAGTATTTTCTACTGTACATACTGTCTGAAACTCCTTGTTCAATTCTTCTCAGATTCTTCATCAGTTTTAGTGATGCTTCTATCTGCCCTCTTTAACTTTAAAACTACTTCTTCGATCTTTAGTTTTCCAGTAACAAAGCAGTGGAAAAGTTTAGGATTTTCTTTAACCTTCCTGGTAATATCCCTTCCATAATCTCTCTCTGCCTCTCTTCTTTTACTTAGGTAATAATTTCTTGCTCGTTTGTAAGTCTGCTAAGCATTAATATTATTTCTCCTATATCTATTCCAACATTTGCCTCTCCACTCCATCGTTCTCTTACGCTCATTACGAATTACTCCTATTTTGTTGGATGGTGTGCAACAAGTTTGTATTTATGCATGTATGTATGTATGTATGTATGTATGTATGTATGTATGTATGTATGTATGTATGTATGTATGTATGTATGTATGTATGTATGTATGTATGTATGTATGTATGTATGTATGTATGTATGTATGTATGTATGTATATGCAGGTATAGATGTATGCATATATGTGTGCATGTATGTATGTATTCTTGCAAATGCATGTATGTGTGCTTGTATATACTACTGTGTACATAAAGAATTGTATATATGTATGTATGTATTAATTCGTAACAAAAGCGTCCGTATGCAATCGTTCGAAACAAGACGTGAAGATTTTTTAACAGAAAGACTCGAAATCGAGATCGAAAAAGACAGTGGCAAAATAAAAACATAACCCTATCTGTTTATCTACACCAGGGGTTTTCAACCTTTTTCTCCTCACTTACTCTTTCGGGTATTCTTTATGTTAACCATGTACCCCTTTCCTTTCGTAGAAAAAAAAAACCCATTCCCTTGAGTATATATGTAAATACTTATGTGAATTAACTACATAACCACCCTGTCATAACCAGTAATATAGTAAGAGCAAATAATCCTATTGAAAATTAATGAAAAATTCACAAATCTTTGACTGTGGCTGAGTCCAATACTCGTACTCGTACAAGTAGTCATCGTGGCTCAAGCGGTAGCGTCCGCGACTCTGTGTCGGCAGGTCGAGGGTTCGCGCCCCGTCACGGTCTGAGGTTAGCAAGGGCATGCACTCAGGGTAACGATTACATCTGCCAATCGTCCTAGCCCTTGGTAAAAAAGGGAGTCTGTGACGTAAAACCGGTGTTTAATACTCGCACAAGTCAGCGTATAGGGTCGTACACCCTAACGACTCGTGGGGAAGGGCGTAACCCTTGACGGACCCCTTGAGTTTTCCCCTGAAAACCCCTGATCTAGACCAATACAAAGACACAGAAAAACTTATTTACCCATCTACTCTTGTCTATCTATATACATATATATTCAAGAGAGAAAGTACATAAATATATAAATATATAAATAATTAAACAAATACCTAGAACTACCGACAAATGGAGGGGAAAACTGAGGATATGATTGTCCATTCGGCAGCTGTTGCTGTCTTCCGGGAGTCAGAGAGAAAAAGAATCAATTCATGAAATACGTCAAAAATCATGCATCACTCATGAATGCAGAAGCACAGGGCAGGTCTGTTTGGATATATTTTCAAATGTGAGCTAAAAATATTATTCTATTTATAATAAATTATATTAATTATTCAACATTCTTACTACTGTTCTCAATCTTTATATTAGTTATTATTATTACTACAATTATTATTATTATTTTTATAATTATTATTATTATTATTATTATTATTATTATTATTATTATTATTATTATTATTATTATTATTATTATTATTATTATTATTATTATTATTATTATTATTATTATTATTAGTAGTAGTAGTAGTAGTAGTAATAGTAGTAGTAATATTAGTATTATAACATTATTATCATTAATATTATTATTAATTATTTTCATCATTATAGTTAGTTGTTATAACTAATTAATCACTAGCTTTATTTCAGTTATCATAATATCCTACCATTATTCCATGGCTTCTTAATAAACACTGGTCTGGCACAACCAAATGACAAGAGTTCGAGGCTGCCTCTTTCATAGGCGAAACCAAGAGAGAGGAAGGGGTAGGAGTGGCGTCTGTCGTTTGCTAACCCCCGTCATCTCAGCAGGTATAATGACCACACAAAAGAAGAATGACATCCCATTTCTAAACAGCCTCGGTTGTCGGCCCTAAAGGCAGAAAATTCTTTCCCACTAACCACGTGGGTAACCCACGCTGTGACATTTTATCTCCAAAGAACCAAATGGAGTGACGGGCGTGAGGTGGCTTCGGTTCAACGAGTACGCCTTGACCCGGCCTCCTCTTCACAAGGGGTACTGCGGCCACTGTATATGTGTGTGCTATTTGACTGTTTGTCTTGAAGCTCCGAACAAGAATGAGCTATTGATGCTATTGTGACAGTTGCCAGAAGAAAAAGAAAACAGACAACGTTACTTTAAGTGGTTTAACTTTCGTCCATTAAATACATCCACTCTTGGAACAAGCAACCAGCTCAGCTCATTTTCTGTCCAAAACCCTGAACAATGTAGAGGATTGCTGTTAAGGGAAGGCAACCTGCCGCAAAACTTAAAACGACACTAGTCTCCAAGAGGCTGGTAAGTGACAGTGATCTTATATGAATATAAGAAAAGCTGTCGACAGAGAATAATAATAATTTTGGTTTCATCAACCGTGTTAGAGGCACTGAAAGAAGGGGAGACTGTAATACAATAACTATTTGAGAAAAACTCAGACAATATTTAGGTTAGGTTAGGTTAATCCTTCCTGTAATCTACAATAACAAGGACGCAATGAATGTACTGGGCCATGGGGGATTTGGTCAAACACTTTCGTTCACAAAAGTAACCTGCGTTTATATTTGTGCAACCTGGCTTTGTTTTAGATATTGATTATAAAGAAGAAGAAGAAACAAATTAACAGCCATTTGCTAATGTGTATGCAAAGTTCATACATATTTACATACAGTATATATATACAGTATATATATATATATATATATATATATATATATATATATATATATATATATATATATATATATATATATATATATATATATATATATATATATATATATATATATATCTGTGTGTGTGTGTGTGTGTACGTGCACAGAAGAGAGAGAGAGAGAGAGAGAGAGAGAGAGGAGAGAGAGAGAGAGAGAGAGAGAGAGAGAGAGAGAGAGAGAGAGAGAGAGAGAGAGAGAGAGAGAGAGAGAATAAATTCTCCGTTTTCGTAAAATCACAACATATGTTATGTAACGTAATTCTCACACTGAAAATCATATTACATAATAAGCTAAGAAGGTGGCCAGAAATGAAGTGAATGCGATTTCCTTATGAAGGAGCTTAGTGGCGTGTGACCACTATATGATGGACGTCCACATCTGTCAAAATAAAGCAATAGGGCCTTTGATGCCGCCCACGCTGTTGACAAACTGCTCTCCACTCATAAGACTCGGCGAGTAAACCACCAGATTTATTAAGGGGTCAAGAGTGAAACTACATCACGCTAGAAGAGGTGGGTCTTTGAATTTTTTTTCATAAAAATAGTAGTAGTAGTAGTCATAGTCATAGTCATAGTCATGGATTTTATTGCCAAATTATTTAGTATACATACAGGAATAAATATGTACATTATATTCAGAGGCACTAGCCTGCTGAGCAAGAGCTCCTTGGCAGACAGTTTAATATACATTTCACATAATTTAAAGTATGACGGCATTAGTTAACAAAAGCTCCAATATAGCAATCTCATACTTATCTTGTAATAAAACAAAATAGTAGCCTGACCTTAACCTGGACATAATGATGCACCAATACTGTATTAATTATTAATCAACAGCTGCTTGATTTTGCCTAGTAAATAAATGCTGTTTGAGTTTCTTTTTAAATAAAGTTGTGCCAGTTATTGTTTTTAAATCTTTTGGTAATGCATTCCAACATTTTGGGCCAAAATAGTGAGTAGAAAATTTGTACAAGGTTGTTCTCGGCTGTGGACATATCAAATTTATATTGTTATCTCTGGTTCCATGGTTTTGTTGAATAAATCTAAATAATTTTCTGTTATCATTAACATCACTATGTATAATAATAAGACAGAAATATTGTATCAAGTAATTAAATTTAAGCAAGTTTAGCTCCTTGAATAAGAGGAAGTTGAGTCATATTTTCCACTATATGTAATAATTCTGATCAGTCTTTTCTGAGTTACAAATACATCCCTTACAATTGACGGCCAAGTACAACCCCAGATGGACAAACAGTATATAATATGAGGATAACACAGGGAATAGTATATGCTTTTTAAGGCCTCATTTGTTAGGTTATGGCGAATTTTATACAAAATTCCACACGCCTTGGACAGTTTTGAGCAGACAGATTGAATATGATATTTCCAACTTAAATTTTCATCAATAATTACTCCCAAAAATTTCTTACAAGCAACTCTTTTAACTTCATACCCATTCATATTAACTTGACCAATATTGTGTACTACAGAGACATTTAGCTTTAATTTATTAACAGAGACCCAGTTGTTAATTTTTTCTAGTTCACTATTTAAAACAGAATGCAGGTGGTCAAGGTTATTATCATGCAAGAGAAGGTTGGTGTCATCTGCATAAAGAATATATTTGAATTTATTACTGGCATTGGAAATATCATTTATATAAACTAAAAATAACAATGGGCCCAGTATTGATCGCTGTGGTACTCCCCTCTCAATAGTAGTAGTAGGAAGGATCTCAAATTGATAGAAGTCGAACATGGGCCTTTGGTGACCTATACATCACTGCTCTTACTACTTTTGTTCATCCATTTATTTTTCATTTTTATTTATTCACAAATTTGTTTTTGTTTAGTTTCTCTTACCCTTCCTTTCTGGTGGTCCTCTAGGGGTTAAAAGCGTGCACCTGGCGCCATCAACTCTTCCTTCTTTCACCCTTATCCAATATAGACTTTCCTCTTCCTCTCTACAAGGCACCTCAAAAAATTGAAGGAGACTGTTAATTCTGAGCAGATCACCTCTGTTCCCTCTTATCTTTACAGATGTATTCCAGATCCAGACGATCCCACCTGTGGGCCCACCAAGGCCCTGTCACCCTCAGTTCGTTCGATAACGAACGAACTCTTACTACTACTACTGCTGCTGCTGCAACAAGTACTACTTCTACTCTACTATTACTATTACTACTACTACACCTACTACTACTACTATTTTAACAAATCTGACAAAGCTATGTCATACGATTTCCTCTGGGAGTTGAAGAAGTACCCAAAGTTGCGTTGCTTAAGGTCCTGCTGCTTTGCTGTCTCGCTCTAATTATGCAAAAACTAGCGAATGTTACTAATGACAAGCATAAATGACGACTGGCTGCCTTAAATAACAATTAAATTAATGATTATTAGCACATTTAAGTAATCTTATGATAATTAATATCACTGGCCAATACCGCAAACAGTTATGCTTCAAGTGATTGATGGGAATTTACACACACACACACACACACACACACACACACACACACACACACACACACACACACGCACACACACACACACACAGGTAGTTAATGCTACCTCAATCCATAGTTTTAAGGACAGGTATGATAAGTATCAATAAGTCTAAAAATGGAACCGATCAGGAGACGGGAAGATACGAGCTTTGGGCTCTTTCCCGTAAACACAATTAGGTAATCACAATTAGGTAATCACACACGTGTGGCGCACACATACATATATGAATGAAAAATAGAAACACGAAACAAAGGTTGTTCTGGGCACATGCGAGCGTAATAAATTATTTTTATCACACACACGCTTACACATCAAATAAGAGATGTTTACAAGTATGTGTGCGCATTATAAAGAGAAACGTAACGTATATACAAATGTATACACAATACTGAGATGCAAGTATACACATGCATGCACATTACGGAGACAAATACACATACAAGTATACACATACATGAAAAATATACAAAAGTACACACATTCATACAGAGTAATGAAAAAAGCATGTATGCACACTAAAAGAGAAGTATGCACACATGCATGCATATTACTGAGTAATACATTCACACTTACACTCGTGCACAGTTCAGCAAATGCACTCATATACAGATTAATAAAGCATAGACAAATGTACGCATAATATACAGAAATAACCATACAACATCAACATCATGAGAGAAGTATACATATGAACATATGTATTATTATGGATGTAAAAAAATCACCCTAAGATAAATGAAGACCTATATTTAAAATTACAATAAGATGGACTCACGACAAGGGCAAATACCAATGGAGGAGGAGGAGGAAGAGGATAATAATATAATAATAATAATAAGACTTTATTTCCAACATACATTGGGTATTCAAATATGGGTGTACAATTAAAATTTACAAGTAAAATCTTCCTTTAAGAGTAACGTCTTAAGATTATATTTAAAAGTATACACTGAACCAGCATTTTTTAGTTCTCTGGGAAGCTGATTATATAAATGAGGTCCACGAATGTTTATATCTCTTGAGCCAATATCAGTTTTAGACCTTCGTACTAATAAATCTTCCCCTTGACGGGTAGTTAACCCGGTAACTGAGCTTACTGTAGAAAAATTATACAAGCAATCAGGAATATTGTTTCTTAGTATATTAAAAACAAAGGTACATATATCAAAAACATATTTATCTCTAATCTTTATCCATTCTAGATCTTTTAAAACAGGAGAGATGTGCTCGTATTTTCTTACATTGCCAACAGCCACTCGTGCTGCAAAGTTTTGTAACTTTTGTATTCTTTGTAATTGAGTCTTATTTGTACATCCCCAAACTTTGAGACAGTAATTAATTAAACTCATAGCTAAGGACTGGACAATTATTATACGAGTTGATGTTTCAAATGAGTCTTTTACCCTATTTAGATATATTAGAGTACCCATTACTTTTTTATAAATTTCATCTATATGCATTTCAAAATTCATGTAACGGTCAAAATAGACACCTAGGTTCTTTACCGAGTTCATTGGCTTAATGATATTACCGTTAAAATTTATATGAAGATTGTCATCAACTTCTGATAATAATTGTCTGGATCCGATAAGAATAGATTGGGTTTTAGTTTCATTAAGTAACAGACCATTTTTTAGAAAGTAACGTTTAGCCATATACAAAATTTCTTCTGCTCTACGAATAATATTTTCTAAATCATTAATTTCTCCTTCAATTAAGATTTGAGTATCGTCAGCATATTGAATGACATAACAGTTAGGTAAATATTTTACTAGATCGTTTACATATATTAGAAAAAGTATAGGTCCTAGGATCGATCCCTGAGGGACCCCAAACAATACCTTCTTGCGACTTGAGACTACATCTTTTATTCTGACTGACTGGTAGCGGTTTTTTAAATAGTTCTCGAACCAGCTTGGGTCAATGTTCATTTTTTTGCATTTTTCTAATAGAATGGTATGGTGTACACTATCAAAAGCTTTAGAAAGATCGAGTAGTAGTAGCAATGATATTTTCTTATTATCTATATTTTTGTATATTTCATCTGATATTTTCAATAAGGCAGTTTCAGTTGATAATTTTGGCCTGAAACCGTGTTGACTTTTTGCAATAAGTTTATTTTTTTCAAGAAACTCACTTAACTGATTTGCAACAATCTTTTCAAGTATCTTTGATAAAATTGGTAGTAAAGAGATTGGTCTATAGTTAGAGACGTCGTCAGGATTTCCATTTTTAAAACCAAGAATTACATGGGGATTTTTCCATAAATCTGGGTAGATATTGGTAACTATGGAAGTATTGATTATTACCGTCAGATAATAAGCTATTACAAATAATGAATCTCTAATAAAACGAAAACAAATTCCATCTGATCCATATGCATTAGAGTCTTTCAGATTTTTTATTACTAAGATTACTGTATTACAATCTACTGTAGTAGGGTTAAAGACATCATTACTTCTATTGAATGCACTATGTTCTTGAACATTATTATTATTATTACTACCATCATCACTATTATCATTACCATTACTACCACCATCATTATTATTTACACCATTATCAACATTTCTATTATTATTACTACTACCATCATCATTATTATTACACCATTACTATTATTGATTTCATTTATTATTTCTTTTTTTGTTTTTTCAAAGGTTTTTTTCCCCACTTCAGCGAAAAAATTATTGAACTCTTCTGCTTTAGCACTTACATCTACCTCATCGGGTATAATTGATATGTTACTACTTTTATTACAGTTATTGGAAAACATGGTTTTAGCAATTTTCCATGTATCAGAGATATTGCCTTTAGCGTTTTGAAATTCATTTTTGTAATACTGTTTCTTACTGTTACTTAATAATGATTTTACTTGTTTCTTATGCTCTGTAAACTTTTCTCTTAAAGGGATATTATCTCTTTGTAGTTTTACTTCATTTTGTAGTTTGTCTCTTTCTTTCATAATGTTTTTTATGTCATCTGTTATCCAAGGAGCGGGGGGACGAAATATTTCTCTTGTCACGAGTGGTGCACATCGATCTATACATGATGATAAGACACTGGTTAAAATATTTACTTGTGTATTAATATTATCGGTATATAGAATTTCATTTAATTTATGTACTTCATTCATAAGTAAACTACAAAGTAATTCTTGTGAATAATTTCTTAAGCATCTGAATGTTTTAAAGATTGGTTGTCTCTTTGGTTTGCGAATATTTAGGGACGTTACAATTTCCTCGTGGTCTGCTATAGGGCTTGGCATTACGTCACACTTAGTTATCATATGTTTGGAGTTTGTTATTACTAGATCGATTTGGGAAACTGAAGTGGGAGTGATTCTAGTTGGTTTATTTATAATCTGTTCTAGATTTAAATTCTTAATAAGTCTACTCATTTTATTTTCTCTTTTTAGTTGATCATCATTAAAATCGCCATATATAAAAACTGGTTTGTTTTTTAAAATTATCTCCTTAAAAACGTCCAAAATATAGCTAAAAGAGGTTACCGAGGCTTTGGGGTGGCGGTACACGCAGCCTATGATAATAGAAGGAAACTTTTTATGTTGGACAGAGATCCATTTATCTTCCACTCCTTCGTGCTTCTCAGTTTCAAGATTTAGTTCAGTGGCCTTCAAATAATTTTTAACATATAAACATACACCTCCACCTCTACCACTGTCATAGCGATAAATATTATATGAAGGAATATTAATAAATGCATTATTAATTGACGGATACAGCCATGATTCGCTAATGCAAAGAACATCAATATTTTCTTGTACAAGCATATGTTCAATTTCTAGTATATGGGATAACAGGGATTGTGCATTTATATGTACGACAGATAATCTATCATTATATTTACAAGTAACTTTCACATCGGCAGCAGTAACAGCAACAGCAGGAGACGAGGTATTACCATGTTTCACTGGGGTGGTATCCATAGTCATAGTTGTAGTTTCGACTGTGTGATTCTGCTGGGAATTCATCATTGTAGTGTGTTCTGGGGTTAGCCCATTGATCCTGGTGTCTGTACCTGCCGTTGGATGTGGAGGAGAAGGAGAAGAAGAAGGAGGAGGAGGAAGAGGAGAAGGAAGAGGAGGAGGAGGAGGAGGAGGAAGAGGAGGAGAAGGAGGAGGAATTCATTAGCTAGTTACATAATAAATCCTTTATGCTGGAGAAGAAGAAGAAGAAGAAGAAGAAGAAGAAGAAGAAGAAGAAGAAGAAGAAGAAGAAGAAGAAGAAGAAGAAGAAGAAGAAGAAGAAGAAGAAGAAGAAGAAGAAGAGGAGGATAAGGAGGATGAGGAGAAGGAATGTATTTAGCTAGTTACTTAATAAATCCTTTATGCAGATCTATTAGCTGAAATTCTCTGCTTTCACTTGGCTTCCCAAATTACATGGGGCCGATCATCTACAGTGCCATGGTTATGCCTTTCAATGCCATACCTTTCTCTACCCTCTACATATGCATAGCTTCCTCTATATTATTATGCCTTGCCTCTAAGCATTGTACAGATTCTACCCTTCATTTTTCCTCTGCCTTTTCTTCCCAACCTTCATCTGCTACTCGTAATCAGCCTCGTATCACTCTTTCTTCTACGCTCAACACCGATTTGCAGACGGTATCTGTAAATTTAATGCCTTCAAGACAGTTTCTGGCTATCTCTTTATCTTCTTTTGCTCCTGATAGCCCTATTATCTTCGAAACTAACGAAATTTACCCTCTTAATTCTATCAACATATTAGAAATCTAGATAAATTCTAACTTGTCTTGGAAGAGTCACATAATGCAAATTTCTATATCTGCATCCAAAAAATTGGGAATTCTATTTCATTTTCGTCATTACTTTTCCTCTCTACAGTTACTTAAAATTTATAAAGATCTTATCCGTCCCTGCTTAGAATACTGCTCGCACATCTGGGGTGCTATTTCATATACTTATCTCCTTGATAGGGTTGAATATAAAGTAGTCAGATTCATCAATGACACTTCTCTTACTTCTAATCTGGATTCTCTTTATTTTCTTCGTAAGGTATCATCCCTTTCTCTTTTCTATCGCTACTACATCCATCGCTGCTCTGATGAGTTGGCGAGTTGCAGCCCTCTCCCACTGCCGAGGCTGCGTAACACTCGCCATGCGACCTTATCTCACAGGTACTGTGTGGAGATTTGTAGCTCACGGATTGGTTGGTGCAGTGACTGCTTTTCCCATGTATCTCCAGACTCTGGAACTCTCTTCTCCCTTTTGTCTTTCCTAATTCTAATAACCTGTCTTCTTTCAAAAAAAAAAAGGATCTATCATCTCTCAGGGCATAATTTTGCCATATCTCTAGTTCCTCAGTACTTCGACTATTCTTTCAGCCTGTCCTTTTTCTATTATATATCATTACCTCATCTCTGCCTTGTACTTAACCTTTAACTTTTTCTTCTTCTTAATATTTTCTTCTTGTCGAGGCCTTTATTAATGAGGACAGTTATCCTCCCGGTCCCGATGTCACACTCATAAAAAAAGACATACCTGTATAGCTGATAAAATCATCATCATTATTATTATTATTATTATTATTATTATTATTATTATTATTATTATTATTATTATTATTATTATTATTATTATTATTATTGTTATTATTATTATTATTATTATTATTATTATTATTATTATTATTATTATTATTATTATTATTATTATTATTATTATTATTATTATTACTATTATTATTATCATTATTATTATTATTATTATTATAATTATCATTAAGTTTAATTACAAAAAATACAAAAATATAAGAAAGAAATGCAGAGAAAAGATAATGTAGGGTCAAAGAGTTATTCCAATACGACCTTGTGAAAAGAAAAGAAAAATTCCCGTTGCTCTGCATTTGACCTTAAAATATTTAACTCATTACCACTCCAGGTTCTTCTAGGCCACGCCCAGCTATCCCTACCATTGTTTCTACTACTACTACTACTACTACTACTACTACTACTACTACTACTACTACTACTACTACTACTACTACTAGTTTTTCTTCTAGTATTACTTCTTTTTCATACAGATAAATTCCAAATAAATAATTCTTTCGTCAGATCCTTTACCTCCTCTTTACTTCTATTATTATTCTGCACTCGGATCTTCTTATAAAACAATTAAGTTTATGGGATGAAGTTTCATCTTTCACCATTTTCTTCCTCTCCTTTTCCTCAGTCTCCTTTTTATAATTTTCTTCTCCATCATCTTCTTTTTTTTTATCTTTCTCATAAAAGGAAACTACTCTTCTCCTTTTCCTATTCCTCTTTCTCGTGACCTCAATTTTATATTCTTTAACTTATGGATGAATACTCGGAGTCTATTTGTTATGCACTAAAGTGAACCTCTTCTTCCTTCTACTCCACCTCTTCCCTTTTCTGCTTTTTAAGTGAGGTCATTTTTAAATAGGTTAATTTTTGGATGAGTATAGAGTATCCATCCAAGTATATATGAACTGGGCCTCCTCTTCTTCTGCTTATTCCTTCCCCGATATCTCATTTTTTTTATATAAAAAAAAAAACTTATGGAAGAATGTATATGCATCTTCCAATTATGTACGATGCGAGCCAATTCTTCCACCTATTCGTCCATTTTTCTACTTATTCAATCATTGATCGGCATAAGCATAACCCAGTATCGAATCCAGGTGAGGAAGAGGGTGTGGTTCACGAGTGCCAGCTAAAAGGAAAGCTTCTCAGAGGGCCACATTTAATTAAAAAATTAATACTTATTATTATTATTATTATTATTATTATTATTATTATTATTATTATTATTATTATTATTATTGTTATTGTTATTGTTATTATTATTATTATTATTATTATTATTATTATTATTATTATTATTATTATTATTATTATTATTATTATTATTATTATTATTATTATTATTATTATTATTATTATTATTATTATTATTTACACCGTTATTCCTTACAAGGACTTAAAAATTCTGATGTGTATCTAACCATCCTCCAAAATCAGTGAAAAAAAAAAGCAGTAGGAAGAGGAAGAGGAAACATGAAGGAATACAAGAGAAAAGAGAAAGAGGAGGTTAAGAGTTAAGAGGCAAGAAGACGAAATACAGATAAAAATGAAGACTAAGAAATTATACAAGGAGGATTAGAAGGAGAAAGAGGGAACGAGGAAGAATTGGGAGAAGGTATAGAAAAAGTAAAATTTAAACGAGGAAATGAGTGAAAAAACAAACAAACAAACGGGATTTAAGAAGAAAAAGACCAAGAAGAAGAAGAAGAAAAATGCAAAAAAATATATTCTCTAAGAAAATGAAATTAAAAATAATATCTATATTCAAAATATGAGAATTCCTTACCACCATGAATTTTCAAGCTAAAATCTTGAAGCTAAGAACGTAATTACAAGCTAAGTGCTTTCTGCTAAATGTGCACCACTTTTGAACCTCAGCAATCTCTGGGTTCAAAACACTTATATAAGAACTCTTTCAAGTGCTCATTAACTGTTCAAAGGTCTCCGTCTGGGATGATGATGTTGTTGTCATTATTGTAGTTGTAGTCACTATTTTTGTTGTTGTTGTTGTTGTTGTTGCTACTGTTTGTACATGTTCGGGGATTTCAAGGTTGTTAATTTTGTTCTTATATGTTCAGTAGTCTTAAGCTTTAATTGTTTTATTTATGGCAGTTTTGTTAATGATATTTATTGTTATTCTCATTATTGTAATATCTTCAAAGGTATCAGCCGAAGATATTGTTGTTTTTATAAATTTAATAATAATAATAATAATAATAATAATAATAATAATAATAATAATAATAATAATAATAATAATAATAATAATAATAATAATATTACTACTACTACTATACTTATTATTATTATTATTATTATTATTATTATTATTATTATTATTATTATTATTATTATTATTATTATTATTATTATTATTATTTTTATTATTATTATTATTATTATTATTATTATTATTATTATTATTATTATTATTATTATTATTATTATTACTATTATTACAATATTCTAAGAAGCTTAAGTTTATTATTATGATGATTATAATGATGATGAATGTACTAATGGTGTTGGTGTTATTTTGTTCTTTTTCTACACTCATAAGTTCAACGGAATCAGTACTTAAAAAATAAACTCAAACCTCAGTGATGAGTAATAAATGATTACATGAATAAAAACTCATGAATAAATATTTATGAGTGAAAATTTTTACAATGACTGCAATATGATCAAAGACAGAGCTACAGAAGATACTTGAAGATATAAATGGCAGCAATTCCCTTAGCTAAGGGGAATGGCTGCAACACAAACCCATTCACCTGAGTGCCAATTTCATCAAACTTAGCGGCGCCTTGAGCATAAAGACTCACTGAGGTCAAACTCACGAATAAGTGAGGAATCAAACTCATGTTAAGCTTTTGTGTAATAAAATTATAGCGGAAACCATTCTCTCTCTCTCTCTCTCCTCTCTCTCTCTCTCTCTCTCTCCTCTCTCTCTCTCCTCTCTCTCTCTCTCTCTCTCTCTCTCTCTCTCTCCTCTCTCTCTCTCTCTCTCTCTCTCTCTCCTCTCTCTCTCTCTCTCTCTCTCCTCTCTCTCTCTCTATATATATATATATATATATATATATATATATATATATATATATATATATATATATACACAGAGGTGAAATACGAAGGAGAACTAAAACGACTGAGCAGTGAAATCTTTCAGACTATTTTAGTCCATCTTCAGTTGCTCTGAAGCACTCCGTTTTATTTTGCTCTCGTAGCAGACTTCTGTTCATCTGTGTGTCACGTAATTACCTAATTCCAATTACTTCATCGTGCTTACGGGCAAGAGCCCTATGCTCGTAACACCCCACCTCCTGGTCGGTTCCATTTTTGTACTCGGTGATACTTATCATACTTGTCCTTAAATATCAAGTGTTCATATTATCGTGATATCTATATATCTATATCTAATAATGTTGAAAATTATAGGCCAATCTCTCTTCTCAGCATTCTGTCTAAAATACTTGAGAAGGTAGTTGCCACCCAGTTAATAAATTTCCTTGAATCAAATTGTCTATTATGTGAAGAACAACACGGTTTTCGGCCTAAACTTTCGACCGAGACGGCCCTACTTAAAATTACTGATAAAATTTATAGTAATATTGAAAATAAGAAAATATCACTTTTATTATTGTTAGATTTGTCTAAAGCATTTGACAGTGTACACCATCAAATTCTAATGAGAAAACTTTCCAAAGTTCATGTTGACTCATTTTGGTTCGAAAATTATCTGAAAGATCGAATTCAATCAGTTCGAATGGGCTCGACTCTCTCTTCTTCTTTAGATATCAGTTTTGGCGTTCCTCAGGGTTCAATTTTGGGTCCTCTGCTTTTCTTAATATATGTTAATGATTTACCTCAATTTATAAGAGATTGCCTACTTGTTATGTATGCTGATGACACCCAGATTATGCTTACTGGTGACATTGATAGAATTCCTGAAATCTTAAAAAGGGCTGAAGATATATTAAACTGTGCCAAAAGTTATTTTAACAGTAATGGTCTTTTACTGAACGAAAATAAAACTAAATTCGTTATTTTTGGATCAAATCAATACCTGTCCCGCATTCCTGAGAACATCAGTATAAATTTCAACAATGTTTCACTCTTCCCATCTAATAAGGTTAAAAATCTAGGAGTTATTATGGACAGTACCATGACATTTAATTTTCATATCGATGAACTACATAAAAAAGTGAACGGGACCCTTATTTACTTGAACAGAGTCTATGAAAGATTCGAGCCTGATTGTAGGGTAATTGTAGTACAAACATTGATTTTAAGTATTCTCAACTACTGTCTAAGTGTTTGGGGTTCCACGACTAAGACCCAGATGTTACGAGTGAAAAGGCTCCAGAATTTTGCTGCAAGAGTTGCCATAGGGGGGGTGCATAAACATGATCACGTGACTCCCCTCTTTGAGAGATTGGGTTGGCTAAGGATGGACATGAAGTTCATATATAATATCTGTCTTTTAGTTTTTAAAATAAATCATGGAATATTACCGGAATGGCTCTTCTCATTGCCAACAGTTAATCAAGTGCGTATCAATAACGTCAACACCAGATATCAGAATTCTTTTTACGTGCCCAGAACTTCCACTGATATTGGGGCAAGAGCCTTAAATGTAATAGGCCCGAGACTTTGGAACTCTTTACCCGCAAACTTAAGAAGTTGCCAAACATTACCCTCACTTAAATCTCATCTTTTAAATCACCTACTTAATAAGTGATTTTAGTCTCATTATTATCCTCCCATTGGGTAAACGAAGTGTATGTATGCATATTTTAATGTGTAAATTTTTTGATTTTGTGCTTTGCAAATTTCATTAGTTTTATTTTGACATTTTACATTGTAATTTGTAATTAGATTAATTATCATGTGTAAATTTTGTGATTTTGTGCTTTGCAAATTTCATTAGTTTTATTTTGACATTTTACATTGCAATTTGTAATTAGATTAATTATCATGTAATAGCCATTTTTGATGGAATAAAGTTTTTGACTTTGACTTTTTGACTTTGACTTTGACTCTCTCTCTCTCTCTCTCTCTCTCTCTCTCTCTCTCTCTCTCTCTCTCTCTCTCTCTCTCTCTCTCTCTCTCTCTATATATATATATATATATATATATATATATATATATATATATATATATATATATATATATATATATATATATATATATATATATATATATATATATATATATATAGAGAGAGAGAGAGAGAGAGAGAGAGACTCATAAGTGTAGTAATTTATATATTAGTGTACTGATGAATGAAAATCCACGAATAAAAGAGTAATTAGTGACTCAGTGAGTCAAAACTCACCAATACTTAAGCCAAAAAACAACAACAGCAACAACAAATCAGGAAAGCATCTCTAATGAATAAATATTACATATACACACACAAAAATGTAGCAATGAGTATACCAGGGAGTCTAGAGTCAAATATCACAAAAAAAATGGGTAATTATTATCTAATTAAATCAAAACTTAATAACATATGAGTAACGAAACTCAAAAATCAAGCTGTTACCAACCAACGCCCGCAAAATCGCATAAAAAAGTGACAGAAAGTTGACCGCATCTCAGATTCCTTCTTTCAAAAATCAAGAAGATGACGAAGAATGTAAACAAACACTGAAAGACACCGACACGACAAATGGGAGAACTTAAAGCGTAATGGGAGAAACCACGACAACAGCTAATGGTTTATCTATCTATCAACCGATTCCTTTATCTATCTATTTAGTTTTTGCTCGTTTTAAATGTTAGAAATACTTTTATTAGATATTAAACTGCTATTTAAAGCACATAATGGAGATTTTATTAGGCAAATAAGTGCATGTTTTAGTCACGATCTTATGCATCCGCTTGCTAAAAATGTACAAAGCACAAGTTCTGGGTTTTATAATAATAATAATAATAATAATAATAATAATAATAATAATAATAATAATAATAATGATAATAAAAATAATAATAATTGTTATTATTACTACTACTACTACTACTACTACTACTACTACTACTACTACTACTACTACTACTACTACTACTACTACTACTACTACTAATAATAATAATAATACTAATAATAATAATAATAATAATAATAACAATAATAATGACATTATTATTACTATTTTATTGTTATTATTATTCTCAACAGAAAAAATTCATATAATTCCTAAACTGAAAATCATTCCACCATGAAGTAGAACGGTGGCCACAACGGTGCTAAAAAAAAAAAAAAAAAAAAAAGCAGGGCAACAAGGTTCCATCATACCCGTTACATCCTCACCTCGTCTAGGAGTTGGTTTGCGGCAAGAGAAGAAATTCAGTAAAAGAGAGGTTGGTAGACCACCAATCCACTTTCCCTTTTAAACGTCTTCTACGAAAAGCAGAGAATACAGAGGTGGACATTTTCTCCCGGTACCACAAAAGAATAAACAAAAACAACAACAACAATAATAATAATAATAATAATAATAATAATAATAATAATAATAATAATAATAATAATAATAATAATAATAGTAATAATAATAATAATAATAATAATAATAATAATAATAATAATAATAATAATAATAATAATAATAATAATAATAATAATGGCAATAATAATATTCAGATTAACAGAGAAAGGAATAATAATATGATTAAGAAGAGCAAAAAATAATAATAATAATAACAATAATAATAATAATAAATTATTATTATTATTATATGCAAGAAATGCAAATTATTTGAAAATGAGAGGCTTAAAACTTCTGATAAGCTCTGCACTCGAAAGAATTTCACAAGAGCAAAATTCGCGTGGAAGAAACACTGAAAATTCTTAACCTGGTCTCTGACAAAAGGCAATCTACATTATATAAAAGGTGAAATGAACCATATATGGACTCATAGAAGCTACATTCCGTTTCAGCGCAAGAATCAAATTTTGCTATTATCTAAAGGGAGTTTACACGGTCAAACGGTTCGTCGAACGCGGTTCGACAGACAAGTGTTTGAAGTGATGGTCGAACGTGTGAATGAGGTATTTGGTTGTCGAACACATATGTCGAACGTTTTCGATAACCAAATACCCCGTTCACACGTTCGAACATCACTTCAAACACTTGTCTGTCGAACCGCGTTCGACGAGCCGTTTGACCGTGTAAACCCCCCTTTAGAGGCTGCCAGTATTCCGCTGAAATATCGCTTGCAAACAGAGTCAGGACTTCCTCAACATATTATGGTATATAGGTAAGGTCATATTGGGTTAGCGTTGTGTTATCGAGCTCATTCTCGCCCAAGTAAAGCGCATAATTTTCCTAAGGTCGGCGTCAATATGAAATTTATTAAGGTGACAGAATGAAGTGTATTTACAGAGTCAAAATGAAATACATTTTTGACTCCAATACGGAAGTTTCTTATTTCGCTAAATAAAATTTATGGTGACAGAATGAATTTTATTTTGGTACCAACACTGAGTTTATTATTGTGCCAAAATGAATTTATTAATGACTCTAAAAGTAATTATATTTTGGCGCCAAAATAAAAAGATTTTCGCGACACCAAACTGAAGTTTATTATGGCGTCAAAATGAAGTATATTATGGCTCCAATATGGAGTGTCATTATTCGGCAAAAATGAGATTTATGGTGTTAGAATTAAATCTATTGTGTCACCAAAATGAAATTTATTATAGTACTAATATTAAGTTTATCATGGCGTCATAATGAAGTTTAATAACGACACTAAAGTTAATTATATTTTGGCGCAAAAAACTATTATTATGACGCCAAAATGAAAAGTTTACCAAAAATGAAGCGTATTACGGAGGCGAAATGGAGCTTATTATGACACCATAATAAAGTTTATTATGGCGCCAAGCTAAAAAATATTATAATGCCAAAATGTACTTTATTATGATGCCAAAATGAAGTTTATTATGGCGCCAAACAAAAACTTATCAAAATGCCAAAATATATTTTATTATGATGCCAAAATGAAGTTTATTATAGGGCTAAAATGAAGTTTATTCTCTACACCCAATATAATTATATTTTCGTCCAAATGACGTGCCAAAGAAACCATATAAAATACAGCCCTCCAAAAACGGGGAAATCTTGACTTTACGAGTAGTCTCCCAATTTTACAAGGGTACTCCATGAAATATGCTGAGGTGACAGGTGCTGGGAGACGACAGCAATATTTCATGTATTTTCTTATACGTGTTGACCAAAGACAAGGACTGCTCTTTGGAAACAAATGATGTTTTTCTAAGCTGCTGTTGCTACAACAACAACTACTACTACAACTGATATTGTTACTACTACTACTACTACTACTACTACTACTACTACTACTACTACTACTGATAATAATAATAATAATGATAAAAATAATAATAATAATAATAATAATAATAATAATAATAATAATAATAATAATAATAATATAATAATAATAATAATAATAATAATAATAATAATAACAATATATTACAAATTTTACAAAAACCTTATAATATACAAAATAAAACATGCAAAATAAAAAGAAGCCACGCAAGCACAATAAAGACAAAGAAATAAAGCTAGACCGTAAAATCTGACATAAGCGAGAAAGCGGTGGTGGCGGGAGAGGAACCCCTGTTTAACCAGAAGAGTACCTGGGCGGGGCTTGGAGAAAGTGATGCGCCAAAGCCACGCCCCTTTTCTGGAGGTCAGTGTCATCTATGGCGAGGATTGAAGAGGGAGGGGAAACGAGTCTCTCTCTTTCCCTCTTTATATATATAAGGTGGCAGAGTGTAATTTTTTTAACATTATACATATAACAACGACAACGGAATGTCGAAGAAGGTAGGGAAAAATATATATATACTTATTGGGTGCACTTCTTTTGTGTTGTGAGACAGAAAGATTGGCAAACATGTTTACACACAGGCATCCAGACAACAAAGGAGAGAACTGATTTTAAAAAGTGAAAAAATAACAAGGTAATGGTGTGGCTAGAAATTACATGGAGCCAACTTGTGTACATAAACAGCTTCCAGTATATTAACCTAGTCAGAGGAAGAGGTGGTATTCCTATGTATAATGAAGACTAATCTGCATTGTGTTATATTTCGCGGTACACAATATAACATATTTAGCTTTATAAAAACGTCATATTGCTTGCTAAAAATAATTTATAGTGAAGACATTTTTTAACTCTTTGGGAGAAGAATCTCTCTATGATTCTCTTCAACAGGGATATTTGAGGCATAATGTTTTTAGACTTGCATAAATTATGTAGTACTGTCTGATGCTACGTCCATGTGTATATATATATATATATATATATATATATATATATATATATATATATATATATATATATGGCTAAGCATCAAAGAATGGTAAAAATTACACAAGGTTTAAAGTCGGGATGTTCCTGATGTCTCCTTCAAACATTATGTAAATTTTAATTCCCTTCTCTGATTCTTAACCTATATTCAAAGTTTCCAGAGAATTCATTTCTACCATATATATATATATATATATATATATATATATATATATATATATATATATATATATATATATATACATATATATATATATATATATATATATATATATATATATATA
>JAXCGZ010011642.1:25000-27500 GCA_037179515.1 Halocaridina rubra | reverse complement strand
GCCATGTCAAAATATCGATCCCTATCCACTCTATCATAACCATGAAGGAATTTAAAGACTGTCACCATATCCCCCCCTCACTCTTCTAGCTTCGAGTGATGGTAAGTCTAATTCCCTCAGCCTCTCATCATAACTGAGATTGCGTATTTCTGGCACCAGTTTCGTGGCATGTCTTTGAACTTTTTCAAGCTTAGCTATGTGCTTTTTCAAGTGCGGATTCCAAAAGGGGGCTGCATATTCGAGTTTTGGCCTCACATATGTTACATAAATATTTCTGAACATTTCCTTGTCCATGTACCTGAAGGCTACCCTTACATTTGATAAGAATGCATATGCTGCCCTTACTATGCCATTTATATGTATTTCTGGAGACAAATCTGCCAGTATGTTTACTCTTAGATCTCTCTCATTTTCTGTCTCTTGAAGTTGTACTCCAGCCACCGAGTAGTCAAGCTTGGGCCTTCTTGCACTTGTACCCATTCTCATTACCTTACATTTTGAAGTATTGAATTTCAATAGCCACTTTTCTGACCACTCATGCAGATTATTTAGATCCTCCTGAAGTTCTCTACCATTGTTCTCGTTTTTTACTTTCTTCACAATCTTTGCATCATCTGCAAACATATTCATGAATGAATTTACAGACTCTGGTAGGTCATTTACATATACAAGGAACAAAAGTGGCCCTAAAACTGAACCCTGTGGAACTCCACTACTAACTCTTCTCTATTCAGACACTGAGTGTCTTACTCTAACCCTCTGTTCCCTTCCTTCTATGTAAGTTTTTATCCATTCCAAAACATTTCCACCTATTCTAGCCATTGATTGCAGCTTCCTAATAAGTCTCCCATGTGGAACAGTGTCAAACGCTTTCTGGAAGTCTAGGAATATGCAATCTGCCCAGCCCTCTCTTTCCTGTAAGATTTGGCTTACCTCATCATAAAATTCTAATAAGTTTGTTACTGTTGATCTACCTTCTCTGAAGCCATGTTGCCTCACTGACAAAAAGTTGAAGGATTCCAAGTGAAGAGAGATATGTTTCCTTAGTAGTTTCTCCATAACTTTGCAAACTATGCTGGTCAAGGAAACTGGTCTATAGTTCAGAGCCGTATCCCTCCTTCCCTTTTTGAAGATAGGTATCACATTTGCTTGTTTCCAGCATCTTGGAATCTCCCCCGACTCCAGTGACTCCTTAAATATGATACTTAGTGCCACTGATATTGTGTTTGCGCATTTTTTAAGCACATGAGGGGATATGTCATCGGGACCTGTAGCTTTATGAACATCTAAATCCATCAGCGCTTTGCATACCTCTGTGGCTGTAAGGTTGATGTTCTCTAATACCGGCCCTTGAGCTTCTATCACTGCAATCTGAGGGGGTGGGGTATTTTCTACTGTAAATACTGACTGAAACTCCTTGTTCAATTCTTTGCAGATCTCTTCATCTGTCTCAGTGATGCTTCCATCCGCTCTCTTTAGCCTTAAAACCTGTTCTTTTACCTTCAGTTTTCCTCTGATAAAGCTGTGGAAAAGCTTGGGATTTTCTTTAGCCTTCCTGGTGATGTCCCTCTCATAGTCTCTCTCTGCCTCTCTCCTTTTATTTAGGTAGTCATTTCTTGCTCTTTTGTAGGTTTGCCAGGCATTTATGTTTTTTCTCCTCCTATACCTTTTCCAGCATTTGTCTCTCCACTCCTTAGCTCTTTTACACCCATTATCGAACCATTTCTCTCTGGCATGAATTACACCTACTTTGGTGACAGGTATGCAGCAATCTACTATCTTCCCATATTTCTCACAAAAGATGTCATACATTTCTTGTACAGATTTGTTGTAAAATAAGGTTCTCCAGTCAATAACTGCAAAAAGCTCATTCATTTTGATGTAATATCCTTTCCGATAGTTCCTCCTCATGTCCTCAGTGCCTCTACTCTCAGGAAGAATATCTTCAATGATATACTCCATCAACAACACACAGTGGTCACTCTTTCCAATTGGTGGTTCATACTCAATTTTTTCAATATCCAACACATTATCTGTGAACACTAGATCAAGTAGTGATGGCTCATCTCCACCCCTGGCCCTTGTTGGTTCCATTACATGTTGGTGTAGGAAATTCCCTTGTACGCAATCTAGGAATCTTGCCCCGAATGAGTCCTCACCACTGTGTGGGTCAAGATTTATCCAATCTATCTCTTTATGATTAAAGTCTCCCATAATCAAAATCCTACATTTTTTTTTCCCGTGCCATGTTAACAACTGAGTTTATGACTTCAATAGTACCTATATGACTTTCCTCATAAACTTCAAGCCTATTTTGGTTCCTTGGTGGGTTGTATACAACAGTTATTATAATGCTCTCTGACCCAGTATTTATGCGAGCAACAAGAAATTCCTTGAACTCACTTTCTATAGCCAAGTTTATTTCTTCGACTTGAATCCTTTCACTTATGAGCAGTGCTATCCCTCCACCAGTCCTCTCAGATCTTTCAACCCTTAGTAT
>JAXCGZ010011642.1:0-20000 GCA_037179515.1 Halocaridina rubra | reverse complement strand
GAACCGCGTTCGACGAACCGTTTGACCGTGTCAACCCCCCTTTAATGGGGCTTACACGGTCAAACGGTTCGTCGAAAGCGGTTCGACAGACAAGTGTTTGAAGTGATGTTCGAACGTGTGTACGGGGTATTTAATTGTCGAACACGTTCGACAAACGTTTTCGACAAACAAATACCCCGTTCACACGTTCGAACTTCACTTCAAACACTTGTCTGTCGAACCGCGTTCGACGAACCGTTTGACCGTGTAAACCGCCCTTTAGGTGAGAGTGCTTAAGGAGTTAGGTTTACTACCACCAACAGACAAAAATATATAGGGAAATATGGTAACTGTCCTATAATAGAAAAATAATCATACTTCCAAGCTGGAATGAAGTTCTAAAGCCTCAATACAAAGTTGTTGTTGGTAACAGGTGATCTCACGTGTAAGAAAAGGCTGAAGGAATTCGACTCAGCACCACCTGAAGCCAAAAAAAAAAAAAAAATGGGGGGGAGACAGGGGTACGTTTTTTTTTATTTTTTTTTATAAGAAATTCATATAAACAAGCTGTAAAATTTTTAACAGAAATATGAAACCTACATTATGAGGAAAGGTCGAATGAGACAGAGTTACCAATACTTGAACCCAGAAAAATAAGGTACTTAATAGAAAACAATCATCAAGCTGGAATTAGGAGACCTCTTATAATGAGTACAGAAGTTAGAAGCATGCTCACTCTAGTAGATATAACCAATGAATAATAAATACGATAAAACACAACCACACATATAATTGCACACAGTGTTGGTTAACCTATAGACGACAACAATATATGTAAAGAAACAAACAAATAAATAAATAAAGCTAAATGAATAAAGTAGTTAATTACTATGCATAGTGGCAAATAATCATATATTCAATATATTTCATAAAATTTTAAATATCACCGGTTTGCTTCATTTAATGAACAAATAAATCCTGGCTAGTACAGTGGTAACGCGCTGGCTTCACATTCACGAGGTCGAAAGATCGGTTCCCGTCCAAGACCGAGAGTTTAAGCTGTTTACTGGCAGGAACTGCTGTGGTTGGACACCACAGTGGGGGGTTGGGGCTTGCCCTGGCTGATGAATACCCATTGTATTGAAATGGAAATAAAGTTTTTTGTTTGTTTATTTGTTTGTTAGGTCCTCCATTCTTTGTATTATTTCATTGTGTCTGTCTTAATAGGTCATTATTGTATCTGTCACTCTGCTCTTTCACTGTGTATGTTGCATATAGTAATTGCTGCTTGTCCTTCCGCGCGTCCGTCGAACCAAGTAATTTTTGTCTGTCATTCATCGTGTCTGTCGTATAAAGTCAATACTGTGTCTGCCATTTGGTCAGTTCTTTACTGTCTCTCTCATAGCATGCCATTGTTCTCTGTCTCTTCACTGTCTGTTGCATCAAGCAATTTTTGTATATCTCCAAAGGTTTGTCACATAAAGATTATTAAGCCATTTTTGTCTATCCATCACCTTGTCTCACAACATTCATTTCTGTGTCTGTCATTATGGCCCGATTTCTGAAACAGTGTAAACCTAGGATACCATATTGTTAGTTAGCTAGACACACAAATGGATTTCAATAACGCAGCTGACGCGGTTCTGTGTATGGCTAGGATCCCGTACGGGATCCTAGGCCCAATTGTTTAAACAGTGTAAACCTAGGATACCAAATTGTTAGTTAGCTAGACACACACAAATGGATTTCATAAACGCATCTGACGCGGTTCTGTGTATGGGGGGGGGATCCTAACTATACACAGAACAGCGTCAGATGCGTTTATGAAATCCATTCGTGTGTGTCTAGCTAACTAACAATATGGTATCCTAGGTTTACACTGTTTAGGAAATCGGGCCTATATCTGCTTTTTTCCGGTGTAAGTCGTATAAGGTACCATTTATGTCTATCATTCTGTCGATTCACTGGATCTGTCTTACGTAGTTATATTCTGTCTGTCCTTCACAATGGCTCTCACAGCAAGCCATTTCATTGTTTGTCATTCTGTCTTTCAATTAAATGTCATATAAAGTATTTTTTTTTTTACTTGTCATACTGTGTTCTTTCACTGAGTCTGTCATATCAAGCCATTTTTCTCGCTGATCTTTCAATATATATCATAATTAAGCCATTTCTTTGTCATTCTCTCAGAATTGCACTGTGTGACGTCTAAGATTCCTTTCTTTCCTTTCAATTTAGTCTCTTGCCTATAATCGTAACTCTGCCTATCCATTCACCATAGTTGCTGTATCAAGCCATTTCTCTGTCTATACATTCACTGTGTCTGCCCAATTAAGTATTATATTTCTATCAATTTCTGTCTGGAGAATGCAGGGTCTGTATGAATGTCGTGACTTTCTGTGTTACATAATTTGTCTATTGTCTTGTCTGTGTAACGTCTTATTCTGATTAAATATTTTTGTCTGTCTTTATCTAGGGCTTAATAGGTCTCTCTTTTTCATTCATGATAATTACACTGATAACGTCTTTCTTAACCGTTCATGATGGTTGCATCTATC
Source organism: Halocaridina rubra (assembly GCA_037179515.1). Classification (NCBI taxonomy): domain Eukaryota; kingdom Metazoa; phylum Arthropoda; class Malacostraca; order Decapoda; family Atyidae; genus Halocaridina; species Halocaridina rubra. Next base: position 17,463 of record JAXCGZ010011642.1, on the reverse strand, counting down.
TTTTTGAATTGACGCAACAGGCTACAAGCAAAAAACAACCAATAACCGAGAGTAATGAACAAAACTGACCAATCACAAGCCACTTTCTTGAGGGTGTGTTAGGTAAAATAGTGTGTATTACAAAAGTCGTCACCATCTGTGTGCGAGTTGTAAATCTTGAAAAACAGATGGTGTGTGTGTGTGTGTGTGTGTGTGTGTGTGTGTGTGTGTGTGTGTGTGTGTGAGAGAGAGAGAGAGAGAGAGAGAGAGAGAGAGAGAGAGAGAGAGAGAGAGAGAGAGAGAGAGAGAGAGAGAGAGAGAGAGACTTTACCATATCAAAACCTTCTCTTAAAAGTATGCAAGAATATATTCAATATGAAACATGACATTTGATTGCATACATATGTATGACCTAAGCAGGAATACATACGCCAATTTATGACCAATGTGTCAACAAGTATGCATGCAAAATATTCGTTTATACAGTATGCATATGACTATAACATCTATGGACATGTGTATGTACGTTTGTATACTCACTAATTTGGTAAGATATCTTATTTTAATATATATATATATATATATATATATATATATATATATATATATGTATATATATATATATATATATATATATATATAATATATATATATATATATATATATGTATATATATATATATATATATATATATATATATATATATATATATATATATATATATATATATATATATATATATATATATATATATATATATATATATATAGAGAGAGAGAGAGAGAGAGAGAGAGAGAGAGAGAACGGGCGTAGGCTGAAATTCCCACGAAGTAACAGGAGTAACAGATTACCTACGTAACAGATTACGGAAAACTGACAAGGAAATTAGTCAGGAAAATTGCACTTCTGTTACGTAACAAACTCCTTCCCCCAATAACAACTTCGTCATCCCCAGTAGTATCCCTCCCCAAGGGGTAACCCCTGAGAGCGCAAGTGGGCCCACTCCAGGGTTCTTCTATACACCCATTATTTTACTATTACCACAAACGTTCCCCTCATGGTGGGCCTATTCCCCCTCTCTAGGCCATTTCTCTCTACATCAAGAGCTTCCACTATCTTCAAAGATCCCCCTCCACTAGAGGCCTCCCTATCCTCAGAGATAACTGTTCTCCATTGAGTTTCCCAATCCTCAAAAATCCCCCTCCCCCAAGGTCTTCACCTATCCTCAAAAGTTCCCCCACCCCAATGAGTCTTCCTCCTCCCCCTAAGGAATTCGCTTATCCTAGGAGATCTCCCCCATAGGGGTTACCCTATCCTTAACTGTTTCCTCCATTCCTTTCCCCTATCCTCAAGGATCCCTTCTTCGCTAAAGGCTTCCCTTACTTCATCAGTGATTCCCCAAGTCTCATTGCATCCTAATCCCCCAAAGGTCTCTCCCTCCTTGCTATATTACCGATTGGTCAGGAATTCCCCATCCTCTACATCCCTCGACCCCTATTCCCGAGCATGTAACATATGGGTGACAATTACTGTATGGGCAATATTAAGCCTCCCCCCCTTCGTCTACTTTCCAAAGTAATTGTTTACGTGAAAAAAAAAAATGAAATTACACTGAATCATAGTGGGCTCTCTCTCTCTCTCTCTCTCTCTCTCTCTCTCTCTCTCTCTCTCTCTCTCTCTCTCTCTCTCTCTCTCTCTCTCTCTCTCTCTCTCTCTCTCTCTCTCTCTCTCTCTCTCTCTCTCTCATCAAGAGAGGATGAAAAGAACAAGCTGAATGTTATGCAGACGTGTTTGAGTAGTATGATAGGTATACCTAGAATAGACAGAAGGAGATGTAAGGAGGCGAGGCTGAGAATAGGTGTTGAAGGAAGGTTGTAAGATAACCTACATCAGTGTGCTGAGATGGTTTGACATACAGAAAGGATGACTGATGAACAAATAGCAAAGAGAGCGTTGAGATTAGTAAGTGGAGAAAAGTCGGAAGGAAGCATTAGAAAGAGGTGGATAGATGGGGTGAAGAGAGCACTGGAAGTACGTGGTATGTCACTGTGCAATAAAATGAGTCGAGAAAGATTGTGTATGGGTGAAGCGGCTAATGTGATATCGTGTACCATGTTAACACAATAAACTGAGATGGTTAGAAGCAAGGGAGGTTGATAAGAAATGAAGCTGTGGAGGTAAACCACCTGCGGCTGACGGGCATTGCGGCAGAAGAACCTTACCCACTTATCCCGTTGATGACCCAAGCAGGGTGGTGGCAGAGAATTGTAGTAGTCCTTCATCCCTAAGGGGCGAGCTTCTGGTGGATGTATGCTTTGACTCGGCCACCACCCTAACAAAGAGGAATGCAGCCATTGCATATGTATGTATGAGGGTAAGCAATACGGCCTCACCCTCTCTTACAGTTGATTCATTCATCTGTATTAAGAAGTTTTATCTTATCTTTGCACCAAGCTGTGTTTCGGAATTTTAACTCATCTCTTCAGCTTTGTGTCTAACAGTCACTGAGTAACATGGGTCTAACATTTTTGTCCTCTTTTTGCAGAAGTATCTGAAGGATAGCTGCTAATAATGGTTATTCTTATTTTCCCCTATGGTATGATTTTTCCATATTAAACCATAAATGAAGAAATTTTCATATCAATGACAGTAGATTTCGCTGAACGTTTTTTCAAATTTCTTCTATATAGACTTGAATTACTTGAAATCTGAGACTACAGGTGTGCCTTATTTTACCTTCAAATGTCCTCTGAGGCGACCTCGTTTCATTGATCCACTGGTCAAGCATTACTGGCATATCAGACAGAGAGGTAAATATTCCTATCAATAGCGTGTGAACTGCAAAATTTGCAAACTTCATTTACATAAATGGAATATCAGTATTAAATAATAGGAATACGCAAGAAGATAATATAATGTTGATTCATTTCTGTAGTGCACAAAGACAGAGATAAACCATTTAGAAGAGATAACTCAATGTACACACCTGCATACAACCAAGAACCGGAAGCTATTGCCAAAAAAAGTGTGAAGGCAAATCCGAACGACTTTCTTGCGCAGTTATGATGTATCCCAGATGCTAGCTATTGGAGATCGCGTTTACAAAATGGCCACTGATATATTAAATCTGGTAAACTTCCTTTAATATGAAATTTATTTCGCAGAGTAATAAAAATCACTATTACAATTATTGATAACATTACTGACTTTCGCAATAGTAGGATTTACAGCTCACTGATACCAACAAACTCTCTATTATGCCATATTATACACATCATTTCAACGAGGAAATTAATAATTCAATATATATAACTGGGGAAAAATATAATTTCCAATAGCCAGGGATCGAACCTAGTCATATTTGGCTATGCATCGTTAAAGAACATAAATATCTAAATATTTCGATATTCAGAATCTATTTTATTCCTTTGCTTTGCAGTTATAAATACAATTCTTGTCTGAAAACATGAACCTACTCACATCCGAAAGTGCGAACAAGTGTGCACATAGATAAGTAACTGCTCATCAACTCGATTCATTTATTTATTTAATCAAGTACGGAGTAACAAGTCAGGTATTACTAATATTTTCTAAGCTACTCACTCACTCTATCCTACAGAGTTACCAGTGGTTAAGAAATGAAAAACAAAAAGTGTTCTCATGATAATCACTACATAACAGACAGATACATACACGAGCTACATATTAAAAGAAGACTGAACTAAAGCCACTTGAAAGCAAAACTATATTGTTATATAGCGATGGAATGAGAGTTCACTGTCTTATATAAAATTAATATTAACAAATAATTTAAGAAAATATAAAGCATAAAGTATATATAAAAAAAAGCTAAACATATAGTATGTTTTAATACTTATTTCTTTTCTAGAATGTTGGATTAATTATAAAGACCAGAGAGTCTAAATTATTACCACATTTTATCAGATGTAAATTAATATGTACTATAAATGAGTGTGTGCCACTGTTGGTAAATACAAACAAAACATTATAAAGTGTTAGGGTAGGTTAGGATGGCTTTTCAGAAAAGCTGCATAATGCAGGGTTAGTTACATTACATAATGTTGTTATGTTATAATAAGTTTCTACAATATATATTGAATATCCACATTAAACCTAGGTTTATGAATTATCTTCAATGCAATTATTAAAAATATGATCATTAAAGATTTACTTTACCCACTATATTAAATTTTAGTCATAGAAAAGTTACACATATTTCACACATTCTTGGTTGTGATCCGAGAAAATTTTTGCTAAACACCAGCTTCTCATTACAATAAGCTTTGGCAAAGCTCTAGAAGATAATACTATACTGGTGACAGATCCCCATGTCATCTAAGCAAAGCTTTGTTATAGTCCTTTCTGAGACTAGATGTGTCAAACTTCAGAAGTCTGTCATAAATTGTACAGCACAGTCCCATTCTGGTAAGACACTAGTCAAGAACTAAGCATGTTTACTACTCAAACGATGAATAAAAAAAAAATTATGAAATAGGAGGCAACAATCAAACAAAATGAAAGGAGGCCATAATGACTAAACCTTCTTTCATTTTCCACAGGTACCGCCAAAATACGAGTACTCATATGATGTTCACGATGATTACCAGAAACTCAGATTCGATAAATCTGAGAGCCGAGATGGATACAAAACTGCTGGTCAGTATACTGTCGATCTTCCAGATGGCAGGAAGCAGATTGTCACTTACACTGATAACGGAGATGGTCTTCTAGCTGATGTCAAGTATGAAGGAGAGATTGTTCCGAGTCCCTATAAAGCACCTGTGTACCCTGCTCCAGTTTATCCTGCTCCTCCTCCACCCCCTTCATATCCAAGAGCTCCTTACTTCCCAGCTTATCACCCTGCTCCAGTATATCCAAAATATCCTTCCTATCCATCACCACCAGCCCCAGAAGAACCTGCTGAAGTCCCAGAGCTGAAAGATGCTGCTCCTAATGAAGAAACTGTAGAAGCTGCAGAACCTCCCCCTGCTGAAGAGGCTCCTCCTGCACCAGTTGCTGAGGAGCCTGCTCCTGCACCAGCTGCTGAGGAGCCTGCTCCTGCACCTGCTGCTGAAGACCCTGCTCCTGCACCTGCTGCTGAAGAACCTGCTCCTGCACCATCTGCTGAGGAGCCTGCACCTACACCAAGTGTTGAAGAGCCTGCCCCTGCACCAGCTGCTGAAGAACCAGCTCCTTTACCTGCTGTTGAGGACTCTGCTCCTGTACCTGCTATTGAGGATCCTGCTCCTGTACCTGCTGTTGAGGAGCCAGCACCTGCTGCAGCTGAAGCTGCCCCAGTGCCTGAAGAACCTAGTCCAGCAGAGGAAGTAGCCCCTACTCTCCCTGAAGAAACCCCTGTAGCTCCTGAAGCTGAAGAACCTACTACAGTTGAAGAAGAGGCTACTACAGAGGCTGCAGATGAGATTCCAGCTGAGGAAATGGCTTTGATAGAAGCGGCAATGGCCATGGATTCCTTAGTAGAAGATGCATTGACAACAACAGTTCCAGAGGCCTAAAATCCATTGTTAGCACACAAAATGGTGATAAACGAACACAGGAGAAGCTAGAAAGTAATTTATATTACCTGACCTGAATTTTTAAGCTTCACAGTTTTTCATGAATACGAGTATCATGATAGGTAGAATATACAAACAGTTTAAACTGAAATATCAATGTGACTAAAATTCGCACAATACATCAATTTCTCATTGGTCTGCAAGTCAAAGGTGAATAAGGTAAGATCATATGGGTGTGAGAGAAAGTTTCAGGAAACTTTTATCATACAGATACTCCAATACTCCAAGCTTCTTAACCATATTCTACCCCTTGTGATGTTCAGATGTTCAGCAAGAGAGAAAGGGAGGCTGTGAAAATAAATTAAATCTAATAATATTGAATAGCAAACTTATTATGCATCTATGTCTTCTGTGGTTTTTCATGCTCACATAATATACCTCAGTGCACTATTATTTTCTATATATTAAAAAAATCTCGTTGCAACACTACTTTTAGCCAACATTTCTTCTCTCTCAACATTCTAACTTTTATTAACTATAAAGTAATGAAATACAATTTAGGATACACCTTTTCCATCTATAGGCATTGAACTCAAAGGCGTCCATTACAGACACTATAAAGGCCCTTTCTTCTCTCTATCTGGAATAATTCTAAATAACCTTGCATCCAGTGCTGGATGCAGTGAAGACAATTATAGGCTCTTTTTAAACTGTCAATATGTTAAAATGATGACATATTATTATTTCTATTTATGCTGTTTTTTTTTCTTGTAGTGCATCTCATTTATTTAGCTATAATGGCAAATAAAATCAAACTTGAAGAAACCATTACATACGTCATTGTAAGATATCATCTTGAAGTTATTTCTAATTACCAGATGGGAGTATTGCATTAAATAATATACAGACATGAGATACCTTCAACAACTTAAGTAAATCCATCCCTGCTCCAGAAATAAATAAGTAATTTACAAAACTTCCAATTCTCACATAGCTAAACTGCATTTATTTTTCACTGTAAATCACTAAACTAGCTCAAAATTATATAGACATGACTTACTGTTATACATTTCTCTTTCTCTATATATACAGTCTTCAACTTTTACATAACTTTTGGTGCCAACAATATCTTTCTTATTATATATTTGCTCAATATCTTCACGAGCCTTATGACTTGCCTCGTATCGTTGGCAAGCAATTTAGATATAGTTTAGATATAAAAAATATTATATATATATATATATATATATATATATATATATATATATATATATATATATATGCAATAACCAGACTTTTTCTTTTATCCTGTTGTTTATTGCAGTATCTATATCTAAGCTGGTCAGTATATCTAACTTATATTGTGCAAATCACTGTATTTTTTGAATAAAATGTGCCCTCCTCTTTGCCACCATTTTTTATTTAAAAACACAAGCTAAAGGCTCATTTCTCCGCTATTGTGGATCCTACTTATTTTTTATATCGTGTTTTACAACAGCATCCAGTGTACTCTGCTATGAATGCTGCAAGTGAAGTAGCAGGATACAAATTATTATAAAGCGTTTTTTATTAATATGGAAGAATATAATTTTTTCATACAATTTCTCTATTCCAGAATGTATGAAAACTGCTTTCCGGCTCTGATTTATGTCAGAAGCCCCATACCAATGTCATTTAAAGCGCATAGTCCTACAAATATGTCGGGCGAGTACTTTTTTCTTCGTAATAGTTAACTTAAAAAACAAAAAGAAAAAAAATCAAGATCTATCATAATAAGACTCCTAAATATACCATTTGTGATTAGTAACTCTAATTATGACAAAAATAAATCCGTAAGTGTTATTCTATCGAGCTGAGAGCAAACACGTGTGATGCCAAGGATTTAAAAAAAAATTCTAGTCTGGTGTCTAATATAAAATTACGATAGAATATCGCATCTTTTTCTTATATATTTCCTTCATATATTCACGTATTCAAAACGCTAAATATAATTAAAACAACCAGCAGTCTAGACTGAAAGAATATGGTAAATGTATTTTGAAAATAATGTGCTTAAAATGAATAACAGTTTAAAAATCTTTATACATAACATATATCTTTAAATATATATATATATATATATATATATATATATATATATATATATATATATATATATATATATATATATATATATATATATATATATATATATATATATATATATATATATATATATATATATATATATATATATATATATATATATATATATATATATATATATATAGAGAGAGAGAGAGAGAGAGAGAGAGAGAGAGAGAGAGAGAGAGAGAGAGAGAGAGAGAGAGAGAGAGAGACTACAATGGTATGGCCATGTAATGAGAAAAGATGAGGGAAAAAGGAGAGGAAGGCCGAAGCGGAGATGGATACACAACATCAATGAGGATTTGACGGAGAAGCAGCTGTCAACAGATGTCTTATATGACTGTGTTGGGTGGAGGAGAACTGTCAGAAATATCGACCCTACATATAATAGAACTGTGTTCTATACCAACATACTCCAGTGATATTTCGCACCAAGTTCCCCGGAGATGACACATGACAGGGTGAAACTGCGTTTTATCAGAACATTTCTAGCATTACTTTATCCCAACTTTTCAAAGAATACATATGATATTTGCTCCATTAAATACTTGGGAACATTACACTCAATATGAACTCGAGGTACAATTTGGCGGGAATATGCTTCAAAAAGCAAGAATGAATAACATATTTTTTGAGAGTTAAGATAAGGGAAAACTAGTTCATCAGACCCAATTCTTAAGCTGCAGATAATACAATGCAGCCTTATCTTTTTAGAGTATGGCAAGTATGTAAATGACCGATATTGTGAACACAAAATACCTATATCTAATCAGGTTAAAAGATAGGATTGCAATAATATTAATGAACTATATACAATAATACAATATATTGCAAACATTTTTACTCTCTCTCTCTCTCTCTCTCTCTCTCTCTCTCTTTCTCTCTCTCTCTCTCTCTCTCTCTCTCTCTCTCTCTCTCTCTCTCTCTGCAGTAATATACTTCAAATCGGTATATTATTGGATATACCTCACATTTATCTATGTCTAATACTGTTAGTTCCACTTCTTCATTCTTTCTTTTCTTTTTTAAGAGACTTGAACAACATCATTATCATAGTAACTGCCATTGTTTCTTGTTATCAAAGAGAGGACCGATCCTCAAAAGATTCCGTCTTTTTATGACACGACAGGTTGCGTTCATTAACATCACTGTGTCAGACCTAATCAGAGAATACGTGAACCGAAACGAAAGGTAACGAAAGGAGCTATATCAAAAGGTATATAAAAAGAGGAACACACATAACAAAGATTAATAGAGGGAGTGGTTAGGGTTAATAGTTATGAGAAGAGTTCCAACAAGAAGTTCTCCCTGGAATCACAAAATACTGTACTCAACCTATGTCCACTACCTCGCCAGTGGTAAATAGGTGGCAAAAGTGAACTCATATTCATTTGAATCGCATGTAAGATAAGTATTGATATTCTTAAGCTTTTTATGAAAGCCTAAATTACAGTTCTTATATATATGTATAGGTGATATCAAACAACTGCGCAATGTCGTTATTATTGCTGTTACAGCATTACTACAGTATTATACAATATTTCCAAAGACGCTCAGCAATCAATAACTACTGATTGAAAAGAAAGAGGATATTAATGGTTTGGAAGTATAAAGCAAATGGAATATATTTGTTATGATCAGGAACAAGCCAGGTCAAGAGGCTGCATTAATATGTAATGAATGAAGTGTCTTTATCAGCTTCTAATTTAGAAGCAAAGCCAGTAATTGTTGGTGAGTGAATAAGTGTGTAATGTTCTAAAATTCACAGCTTTGAACAAAAGTGAACAAGGAAATGCAACTTTTACATAAATAAGGAATGAGAAAGAACCTGATGCTTATAAATCATTACCAACAATAAAAAATCTCATTTGCAATACATATACAAAGTTATTGCAATACAATATGTTTAGAAACGCTGTAAACAATATTCCAAATAATTTTTTGCTTCAGCCATCGGAAACTTTGAACACAAGTATCTTTATGGTCAAGAGGTGGACATTGCTCTTATCAGTAAGCTCTCATATTTCTCCCACTTGAATGTTATTATTATCTCCTTTTATCTATCTCCATTTTGAATAATAAGGCCATAACACTCCAAAAACGACAACTGGAGTGAGACTTATCTACTTATTTGTGTCTTAGTTGTACATTAAGTTGAGAGTATGTAAGTGTCATGTTGTGAAGGGACATTTTAAATTTTCTACAAAAAATTAGAAATTAACTTGTTTAAAAAAGTTTCATTTTCAATGGTGGCTGTTCAGTATATATATGTACAAAGCGTTCCCCTTAAGACTTCATCACTTCAAGCAGCCAGTGTGCAGTTTTCGGAATTACCACTGAAAAATAAAGTGATCCTTTTTTAGATTCCACTCAGGCTTTGATCTAAAAATAAAATTATATACATGCTATACAAGATTTGAAAACACCATATAGAAACTACTGTTCAAAATTTGCCGACTCGTCATTACGTCCCAACTGCGCAGTACTCTGTGAATTCCAGTAACTGGGTACAAGGATTATCAGTTACCTAAAGAATATAGCACTAGAATACTCTGCAAGGCCGTGGAGAAAACTAAATAAAAGGTAAGCTTCTATAATTATGGATACAGCAGACTCTATCCCTTTGACATATCATTGAATATAACAGGTTACTCCCATCCAGACCTCCTGAACTAAACTCTAGAGGCTAGTATAGCTTTTCTCTTTGCTTGAGCTATTTGGGGATAAAAAAAGAAAGAAAAAAAAAAAAGGTAGTGATGTCTCCTAACTGGTAAGTCCTGTTATCTCACAAGGTTCAGTGAGAACAATATAAGAGGTGAGGATCTATGGGAGAGGAAGGCTTCAATGGCGGCAAGAATGTTCGTCTTGAAAAAAACTACTAAATATAAATCTGAATTACAATATAAAGCTAATGTATCTAAGATCATTCAGAACAAACCAAACTTAATAGTAAATGTTCCATTTGTTACTGTGCTGAAATAGAACATAATACAATAAGAGCTTTATAAAAATTGACTTGTTTGAATAATACACATGATTCTGAAACTGAAAGTAGAAAGTGTATAATTATAATAAAATTAAAAGGCATAATGAGCATATGTGGTAAACAAGCTGTATATTACTTTACTTGTTTAAACTCCATACGCGCCATCTCAATTCCTAATCATTACAAAATACTGCAAATTCAGTTACAAACTATTGTAAATAAACATCTATATCTATATATATGAGCCAAACATGTAAACAAGATTACCAAATACATATAGATGCAAACAGCGCTTTGGAGTAAAACTGTGATTAAAATATTTGGCATATTAACAATTATTGCCTTTGATATAAAATCTACATCAAAGATTCAGCATAAATAGTACAACAATTCCGGAAATATTTAATTTGAAAAAAATAATGTATATCATATGATGAGAATAAGAGTGATAAGGCGAAGTAAGGGGCAAGCATTGTCTCAAAGCCTTTAATTTATTTTTGAAGAGATCAGGAGGGGAGAAGACTTGATGGGAAATGTTAGCCCTATTACCTCAGTTCTTTAATAAATGTTGTGTCCAGACTGCAAACTTTGAGAAGACATCATGTAAGGAATAATATTTATTATTATTATTATTATTATTATTATTATTATTATTATTATTATTATTATTATTATTATTATTATTATTATTATTATTATTATTATTATTATTATTATTATTCAGAGTTAGATATAGCAGTAATAGTAGCAGTACCGCAGTAGCAGTGCTAGAAAAAACAACACGATGAACAATTTTCAGTTTACGGGACTCTTGGGTTTTACAAAGATCCCGTAGTTTTCATGGAAAAAATATTAACTATAAACATATTCCAGACGAAAGCAAGAATAATATGTGCAGAAAACTTTAACACCCCTAGTATAATACTGTATTTACAAACACACGTACAATATGATGACATAACCAGTAATGCACAACGAATGTAACAGATACTGAGGTCAGTTTTCTATTTTACATAATATATCTTCTAATGATAACCTTTAGCACAGGGGGATTGCGGCTGTAGTTAAAAAACTTGAGCAGTAAAAGCAAACCACTAAATCCAATCAATATCTTGGTCCGATTTCTTAAACAGTGTAAACCTAGGATACCATATTGTTAGTTAGCTAGACACAAATGGATTTCATAAACGCATCTGCCACGGTTCTGTGTATAATTGAGCTTTGATAAGGGCCCGATTTCTTAAACAGTGTGAACCTAGGATACCATACTGTTAGTTAGCTAGACACACACAAATGGATTTCATAAACGCATCTGATGCGGTTCTGTGTATGGCTAGGATCCCCCCATGAGAGATCCTAGCCATACACAGAACCACATCAGATGCATTTATGAAATCCATTTGTGTGCGTCTAGCTAACTAACAATATGGTATCCTAGCTTTGCACTTAAAAAAAAAAAAAGGTTTATGACTACAGTAAGTAAAGAACATTGTAATCAACCAGATCAAGACTGAGATATATCAAAAATCAAGCAAGGCTGCTAATATGTGTAGCATTTTATGCTTCAAAATCTATGACATGATATGCATATGCCAAATGTGAAACTGAATACGTTGTAACAGTAATATCACAATAATATGTTGCATAAAACAGTATGTACACAGTTAACATAAATTTAAGTTAACCTTGGCTAATTACCTCAGCAAACACAATATGGGGTGTGAGGGTAAGGAAATATAGCCCTAAGATGAGGGTTGAAAGACCATGACTCTCAACATTACATTAGATGGTTTCACTTCACATCCTAACAATATGGTAAACATCTGGCATTAAGTAGAGTTTGTGAATTATAATTATTACAAGAATATTTTGCAACGTAATTCATGTTTAAGAATGAACGCAGTGGTAGTTTTGTGGTAGATGGTGGTTAATTGTGACACATGAAACTATGTAGAAAAAAATTTTAAGCTTCAGTGCCAGTCAACTTTAAAAGCCTTTAGGAGCTTAACCAATCCTATTTCCTGTTTGTTTATTGATTTTTATGGAGTATTTATAACTAGTAAGTTATGTTGGTTGCCGGTGTTTCAGTTGATATTAAAATGGGTGGTACTAAAATACAGAGGCCATAACCCTAAAGTACCATTTTACTACAATTACTGTCTGTAGCTAACCAGATAGCTTGATGCAAACAAGGCCCGTCTGACAAGAAAACATTAGCAAAGACTGCACTAATGTTAATTAATGTGTGTTTTTTTTTTTACCCAGCCTCACAAAACCCACCAATTCTAACCAAGCTTTACCTGGCAATTCTAACCAAGCTTTACCTGGCATTGTTTACATCAAGCAAGTCTATAAAGTATCATAATTGTTTACTTCTACATATCCAAATAATAAAATAGAAATGCAAAACAATGAAAAACCGTTTAACATCAAAATACACAAATTCGCTTGTCAACTTCCTACTTAACTGGGGGGTAAACTACGCTTACTGACTTAAACAAATGTTAACCTAAAATAATGATAATTATGCGTTTTAATATCATAAACAGCGTTTATGATATCAGATTCTACTTAATAATACAAAATGTGTCTTGCACACATTTTGGTAATTTAACAGTTAGTATCGCGGCCGAATTTCGGCTATTTCCCACCAATTCTTAACCTAACCATTCATAACCTAACCTAATCTAACCATTCTTAACCTAACCTAGGTTAGGTTAAGAATGGTTAGGTTAGGTTATGAATGGTTAGGTTAAGAATTGGCGGGAAATAGCCGGAATTCGGCCGCGATACTAACTGTTAAGTTACCTTAATTTCTATCTAGGTTAAATCATATGAATTTTAGCACCTTCTTATGGTCAGTTTGGGAGACTATGCTGTACCTATCTAGTAACTTTTGCTATTATTTAGTTCCAAGTACACTGCTAATGGTTACAAGGGACGATTTATCTTAAAAATAATATTCTTGAATATACTAATAAAAAAAATGGCGATGACAGTGGTCTCTTCTCCCTACCTTTGCAATTGTGACGTTTTTTCACCCTTTGGTATGGGGAAATAACAAGTATTGTTTACAAAAGCTTCTCCCCTAAAATCGTTGTAATTTTTTCAAAGTTAAAATTTATTCTGAAAGAAAATCTATGGACTGTATTTTGAAATTTACATATGGATTTGATAATATTATTGGAGTTTTACTTTTGCTCAGTGAATTCAGTAAATACATTTTTTAATATTAACTATTTTAAGTCAATCGATAAGAATCGGACGAATTGGACATTATATTTTTACTCATATAAAATCAATTTAACGGTAAAAAATTAAACTCACAATAAAATTGCCTTTTGGAGCTTGAATTATACAATAAAACATAACAATTTCCGTTTTGATCGAGAAGAAAAGTGCTATTAATTTACAAAGGATAGGCTAAAGACAAGGCTAACCAAATAAATTCAAACAGTTAGCAATCCATGAGCCAAGTAGTTCACTGTGAGTGTTTGGTCATTCAGGTTTGTGATACGTTCGCTCTTTACTTAATGGAACATCTAACACAAATAAACAAACAATATATAGCCTCTGTGTAAACAGTTCGTCAAACGCAGTTCGACAGACAAGTGTTTGAAGTGATGTTCAAACGTGTGAACGGGGTATTTGGTTGTCGAACATGTTTGTCGAACGTGTTCGACAACCAAATACCCCGTTCACACGTTCGAACATCACTTCAAACACTTGTCTGTCGAACCGCGTTCGACGAACCATTTGACCTTCTAAACCCCCCATAAGTGAAACTTGGCTTCCTCCTACAACTGAAAATAAATATGTGAATATCCCAGAGTTTAAAATATTTTGTAATGACCATGGCCGAGAGGGTGGGATATGTATTTGTTAGAAATTATCATTGTGCATCAGAAATAACCACAGGTCTAGAAAAAAACTGAAGAGCTAGAAGATATATAGCTCACTGTGCAGTATCAGAAACTTCCATCTTTCCTTGTAGGGTCACTGGGTGTGTTTACCGTCACCCAAAAGCACCTTCCAGTTCATTCAGTCCTCTGTTAGAAACATCAGAAATATCTGTGTGCACCATAAACACCTATACATACTTTGTGACTTTTATGATGACTTGCTTTCAGCAGATAACAAAATGAAAAGGGTGATCAACACTGTGAAGTTAGCACAAATAGTGACAAAACCAACCTGTATAACCCCTAATTCTAGGACGCTAATAGATCTGATTATAACAAATAAACTGGAAAGTATACCCTATTGGGACGTAGTTCCCTGCTCAATTGCAGATCATGAGCTCAGCATTGCTATGCTAAACATAAACAAGCCCAAAAGGAAGCCTCTCCTCAAGACATCTGGTGTCTGAAAAATTACTCCCTTGATATCTTTTGTGCAACATTAATCAACAGCAGAAATATACTTAATGGTATAATAAACACAGATAACGTCGATTTGCAGGTTGAGATTCTAACAAGACTTCCGTGAATGCTTCGATAGTTGTGCACCCATTGTAACAAGAAAAATAACCTGCCCCTCAGCCCCCTGGCTAACTAATGACATCAAAGAGGCAATTCAAATCAGAAATCAAATACAGAAATAGATAAAAATGAATAGACATGGTTTGATTCTCTCTGAATGATATAAAGTAGATAAGAAACGTGTTAGATCCCTCATCGATTTAAGTAAAAAAAATTTACTAAAAATAATTTATTGACTAGACATGATACAGCGGTAACATGGAAAGTGATAAGAAGCTTGATACCAAATGGAAAGACTACCTCAGAAAGTTTTGAAAATATCACGGAGTTGAAAAACAAAACGGAAAACTTTAATAACTATTTTGCTAACGTTGGGAAAAATACAAATGAGAAAACACAAGAAAACATCAATTCAGTGAACATGAGTAATTACTTAAATGTCAATTCTTCCAATGTAAACACAAGAGAGTACTTCAAGATAAATCCTGTCGATTGTGCTACCCTAATTCTTACCATAAAGAGTCTAAGAAACTCTGGCTATTATGATCCAGATGGTATACCATTTCAATTAATCAAAGATGCTCTACCCATGATTGTATCTTATATTCTAGCTATTATAAACTTTTCCATTGTACCTAAAAGGTTTTCTGACTCTTGAAGAAAATCAAATGTAATACCTCTGCATAAAAAGTGGGACAGAGAAGATGTGACAAACTATCATCCCATTTCCCTGCTACCCATTTTTTGCTAAAATATTAGAAAAAATTGTTGCATGCCAACTTATGTCATATTTAGAGTCAAATAGACTATTAGTTATTAACCAACATGGTTTTAGACTGAAATTCTTGAAGGAAACTACACTGGTCAAAGTTACTGATAGTATCTATAATAATATAGATATGAAAAAAATATCTCTGCTTGTATTATTAGAAAAAAAAAGCCTTCGACAGTGTAAACCATAAAATTCTTATACATAAATGCACTAACCTAAATATTGTCCCGAGCTGGTTTAGAGAGTACCTATCTAATTGCAAACAGTCTATCCGTCTTAACAGCATTGTCTCTATGCCAAAAAATGTATCATTTGGTGTTCCACAGGGATCAGTACTTGGTTCTATCCTCTTCTCCATTTACGTATATGATCTACCTTCATTTCTGACTGTCTAGTCATAAAATATGCAGATGACACTCAACTACTCCTTAGTGGTGATAATAATAATCTCCCAGAGCTAACCTTAAGAGCAGAAAAAACTCTGTCAAAAATTATAACCTATTTTCAAGACATTGGGCTGTTAATCAACAAAAGTAAAACACAATGCATGTTTATTGGTTCAAGGTTCCATATAGCACAAATTCCAGAAAGCATAACAAATAATTTTTGCAGCAATACCATTACCCTTAGCAAAACAGTCAGATATCTAGGAATTCACTTTGATAACTACATGTTGTTTGATTCCCATATAGATAATGTCTGCAAAAAGGCTACAGGAACAATAATGTACTTATCACGTATAAAAGACAATTTTGAGATTACCACTCGAATAACTGTTGTTGAATCTCTAGCCCTACGTCACATTAATTACTGCACAACTGTTTGGGGAGCTACCATTAAGACTCTGATAAACAGAATGCAGAAGCTTATTAATTTTGCAGCTCGAGTTGCCCTGGGAGGAATAAGAAATTATGACCACATGACACAAGCTCTCAAAAAACTGGGGTGGCTGCAGTCAGAAAGCAAGGTCGCCTATGATATTTATATTTTTGTATACAAAATTTTGAACGATCAATATCCTAGCTGGCTATTTAATTTAAAATCTGTCCGGGATATAAGGGGAACCAACACAAGACAGAGCAGTGAGCTCTTTATTCAGAGAACAAACACAGAATCAGGTTCAAAGATGATCACTATTAAAGGACCAACACTCTGGAACAATATTCCAGGGCATCTTAAAAATTCATCCTTCTTTGCAGCTTTCAAAGGCAAACTATCTAGTTTTCTTTTGGATAAATAGTTGTTGCTCACACATTAATTAAACTTAATGATTTAATGCAATTTCCCGTAACACTAACCTCTCTGTATGTAAACTTATATCGCCTTCTCTGTTCTCTAAGTTAAGAACTAATTATGCTCATTGTAAGGAATACAAATATGGTGATGATGCCTATAATAACTATCCTGTATTGAGTGTTATTATTACTACTTTATTATTAACATTATTGTTAACATATTTATCACAGTATTATAATTTTCTATGAAAGCTATATTTACTTTAACTGTATGTATTACCCTCTTACTTATTAGTTCAATTACATCTACTTATAAGTTACTCTTAAATTGTATTAGAATAGCAAT
>JAXCGZ010011641.1:77500-85191 GCA_037179515.1 Halocaridina rubra | reverse complement strand
AATAGTTACTGGTCCAAAACAGTCAGAACTTAAGGAAATATTATGACAACTACCAGTGTGTCTGAATATCACCCTCTTCAAGAGACAGATAATTACATGCAGCGGTCTACATTCCATATAACATTATTTAGAGTATCAAAACTGGTTAATCAAAAGACCAGTCACAAGGATCTCTCTCTCTCTCTCTCTCTCTCTCTCTCTCTCTCTCTCTCTCTCTCTCTCTCTCTCTCTCTCTCTCTCTCTCTCTCTCTCTCTCTCTCTCTCTCTCTCTCTCTCCCCTTGCAGTCCACTGCTCTTTCTTTGTTAATTAATATGAATTTCAATGACCATGAACTCTTATAGATACAGCTCCACCAAGAATATCACAACTATATCTAACAGTGTACTCACGGAGCCTGCTAGGTTGACCGGGAATTCACTCTGGGAATGCCCATATGAAATGTACCGGTCATTGATATGAAATTTACCATTTATTGATGGCTGAATGTACTTATTTTTTTTTTCATAATTATTTGTACCTACTTTCGTTTATTAAAGGCGCATAGCAAACGAAGACCTACAACTTATACGCGTAACTTAATCCTCTTTGTTGCTAGGGAACTCTCTCTCTCTCTCTCTCTCTCTCTCTCTCTCTCTCTCCTCTCTCTCTCTCTCTCTCTCTCTCTCTCTCTCTCTCTCTCTCTCTCTCTCTCTCTCTCTCTCTCTCTCTCATTCTGTAACCTAAGGTGTTATATCGCTATTAAATATGCAGGCGAGCATCAAACTGTTATCAAGTAAGGAAGGGTCTCGTCCAGATAATCCATCTCTCAATTTAAAATATATAGACCACAGGAATGTCCTACTCTAGTCCTTGGGGGAGCATACCATTGGCTCAATTCGATGCTCGTCCCAATCCAGAATCAATGAATTGGGTTGGTGTCAGGAAGGGTATCCCGTTGTAAAAACTTTGAACCAATACCAACACCTTAAACTTTGGAAAAAACAGCTGATAAAGAACAAGAGAAATTATATTTCGGTTCTTAATTGCCGCTTCTACCCTTGATCTGGAACGTGATAAAAAGGTTACCATAAGCCTTCAAAGGACCATGACAATGTCTAATTTCAGGTTTAAAAACTATCCAGAGTGATGAACAGGTGAGATTCGAGTCATCATCCTCCTGGTGGTTTTGTATTACCTCTCTCGGATATTTGAATCTCTCTCCTCTCTCTCTCTCTCTCTCCTCTTCTCTCCTCTCTCTCTCCTCTCTCTCTCTCCTCTCTCTCTCTCTCTCTCTCTCTCTCTCTCTCTCTCTCTCTCTCCTCTCTCTCTCTCTTAGCTTAACTGAAAGAAGACTGTCCTCGTTCAAGTGAGTTCATTCATAATTACAAGGGCTTCTGGGTTTTTACCTCCCACTAAGTCCTTCCCTCCCTCCCTATCTTCATCCCAACATCCTCACCGGAAACCACCTTGTCCTAGGTCGACTTGCTGTTTTTGCCCAGTGCGACTTTTGGAAACTGAAATAACGAACTTTATATGGGAAAACTACTCCAAGTGCATATGCTTTCCTATCACGCTGTATGTTTTTTCTCTTGTGTTACGTTTTAATTTATGGGTTATTATACTTCTTACTTTTATTCTTTTTTAATCACGATATTCTGTATCAAGCCTTTAGTTATCTGCATTTATACCTACTATTTTGTATCTAGCCTTTGCCTTAGCTATCTTTTAATCTTTAGCAATTTTTTATTAAATTATCATCATTGTGTCCCTTTTGTTGATGTTTTAAATTAATATTCTTCCATGCCTATTATTCTGGCTTAAAGTATCTTTGACTTGTACCACGTATTCTATTGTCTTTGGAACTATGACTTGTTTAGTACAAAGCATAAGCATTTGTTCTGTGCCGAAGCACCAGAAAAGCATTCCTGAGAAAATGGGGTCTAGACAAAAATCATCTAAGCTCTTGCTCATGTTACACCCGTTGGGCAAGTTCAACGAAGAGAACTGATCTTTCCTGTAGAGATCTGCAAACGTCCGTCGGAGGTGGCGGTGAACGAAAGAAGTAGTTGATGGGAGGAGATGGCAAAGGGCGTTTTGGGAGATGGCAAAGAGCGTTTGATAGAATGGGATTCTGGTTACTGATGAGGTGGTGGAGGACTGTTCTTACCTTACTTGCTCCCTGGAACCAAACGTCTCTCTTAGAGCTCTAGTGATAGCTTTAATGATGAAACCGCTGCTCACACACCCATCCCCTAAGACCTAGCCCTACCTACCTACCTTACGAAAACTCATCCCCTTAGACCTAAGAGTATTCGTCCAGAACCTTTCCCTGAAGACCTGAGAGTACTCATTCATGACCCATTCGCTGAAGATCTAGTAACGCCCATCCAGTACCCTAAAGAGTAATAACTAGGTACATGTACAAGCATGCACCTGCTTCAAATTGTCTGCAGTGGTACTGTGGTAAAGTCGAAATTTAACTTAAATAATAGCACTCAACAAGGGCTATTGAAAAATATTGTTACAAATATTACTCTTAATCAATAGTCGCAGAGTGCACTATTAATACGTATAAACCATAACATATTACTCTTAATTAATAATTGCAGAGTGCTCTTCTGCCATCAATCAATTATCACACTATATGTCATTCTTAATTACTTGCTATGATATTTAAAATTAATTGCATATTCTATTAATATTTTATTTATACATAACCAAATATAGATTGTAATGTTTAACAACTGCAATATCACTGAAAGTGCCCATGTGCATGTCCCCATGTACAGTTATCTGAATAAAAAAAAAAACAATACCATAAAGACCCTACCACCTACTTAGGCTCCATCTTCATGAAAAGTGGAGATTTGATTTAAATGATAGCTCTCAGCAAGGGTTTATAAAAACTATTACTACAAGTAAACTAACCTAGAATTATGGCATCTAACAGCCGCTGATGTAAACACGATTAAACTAAGCATAGTAAACTATATTTTACTCTCAAATAATAAAAGCCTGCTTAACCCAGACACTGGGTTAAGTAGGCCAGCTTAGCTCAGTGCCGGTCCCAAGCCCGGATAAATGGGGAGGGGTTTCCAGAATACTCCTAGCAAGATACTGGAAGAAAACCTCTTTGCTCAAGCAACGCTTGACTGGCCAAGTTGAGGAGCTTCATACATGGTCAGCTGCCTGACAGATAGAGAATTATCTACTCAGGCGTATGGTGAGAAAGTTGAGAAAATGCTTTTCTGCCATCAATCTATTGTTACACTACACTTTATTCTTAATTATTTGCCATGATTTTTAAAAAATGAATTGAAAAGTCTATTAATATTGATTTATACATGACCAAATATAGACTGTAATGTTAGCAATTGCATATCAATGGGAGTGCCTGTCTGCATATGTCCCCCCATGTGCAATTATTTAATTAATAGTAAAGAAGTATGATAGCAAAAGAGAGAGAGAGAGAGAGAGAGAGAGAGAGAGAGAGAGAGAGAGAGAGAGAGAGAGAGAGAGAGAGAGAGAGAGAGAGAGAGAGAGAGAGAGAGAGAGAGAGAGGTGAAATTTTCTGGGTATTGGGGGTCGATATATGGGGAGGGAGAATGGAAGGGTTGGGGGATTAATTCATCAATGAATAGGGTAATGAAATTATTTCATATCAAAGGTAAATTTTTGGTCCATTATTAGGGAGAGGGTTAGAGAAGGAGAGAGGGATATGTTGAGGGAGAAGAAGACAATTTTTGAAAGACAGGAGGAAGTGAGATATTAGGGGTGGGTGGATAAGGGGTATTTAGAAAGGGTTAGGGGTGAGGTGTAGTTGATAGGGTTTCCATTCCTGTCTACTATAATGAAGTGGTGGAAAATGAAGTAGGGGAGATGGGGTGGGGAAAGTTTAAAGGATTGGAGAGGGGGAGAGGCGAGTGGATTTGGAATTGGAGTAGGGAGAAAGGCGGAGACGGGTGAGGGTAAGGGTATTGCAGGATCTGGGTATTAGATAAATGTGCGTGTGTCTTTCATGTTGATGAATAGTTATTTGCTAAATATATTGATATTGAAGTTATTTTTTAGTACTACTACTACTACTGCTACTACTACTACTATTATTATTATTATTATTATTATTATTATTATTATTATTATTATTATTATTATTATTATTATTATTATTATTATTAATATTATTATTATTATTATTATTATTATTATTATTATTATTATTATTATTATTATTATTATTATTATTATTATTATTATTATTATTATTATTATTATTATTATTATTATTATTACTATTATTATTATTATTATTTAGGGCCACGGTGGTTTATCAGAGGAGATCCAATTCAGGCAAAGACAAACGCGGGATTGCTAGAATCAGACACTGTCCTACTTAAAAGAGATAATTCTAGGTTGAAACTGCTATTAGAAACATCTCCACCTCTCAATTCGGTGCTATCACCTAACAACAATGATGTCCCTTCTATCAATAACCCTCAGGTTTTGCAAACTAGATTTTCTGCCTCTACTTACCATTCCTTCAGTGCATTGAAAGACGAATGTGACAGTGGTAGTGAAGAAGAGGTATATCCAGATAAAAGCGATAGTCAACAAGACAACCTGAATACACCATCTAGCATAAATAATCAACTCAGTAACAGGTTACAAAATAGTGATGAAACAACGACGTCCCTCTCCACTACTCCTAACAACACAACAACAGGCACTAACCAGAACAAGATTCTTCCCAACCTGGTAAAGGGTTGCAAAACAGCAAAGAAGATATAGAGCCCCTCTCCACTACTCCTAACAACACGACAACTATCACTTTTCAGGACAACCATATTACACCATCCAGCACAAATAACCAACCCAGCAATAGGCTGCAAAATAGTGATGAAAACAGAAAAGACAAAATAGAAGCAGTCTCTAATCTAAGCATTCTATCAAAGTCCTCTCCCCCACAGCCACAGTTACCCAATAATGCAAGTGCAATGGTTACAGCTCAAATATATATTTGCATTCCTGGCGACCCCTTTGAGAGAGTGATATGTAATATATTGACAATTCAAGGCATTCCCTCTGAAGACGTCTTGATTAGGGAGCTCCCTCGCAAACAAAATTGGGTCTCCTTCACAATAATGATATCGAAAGGATTTGAATACGTGGCTTACAAACTGAATCAATGGCCTACAGGCACAATTGTCCAGCCATTTTGCGGGGGCAAACAATGGACATAACCTGGGTTATCTACAAAATATCCCAAACTACAGTCATACGAGAATAAACAGCAAAGAGCATATGAAACGATCCCCTATCCGCAAGACTATAGAAAGAGATACAATACAAATCTCTCTTATCGCCGTCCAAGCACAAGAGACTTCTCCTGGAGAGATGGCTTTTACAACCCTAGACACTCACTAGGCATTCAAACTTTGGGAGACTCAATCATACCATAACACACTCAAATCAGAGTTACCCATCCAACTGCAGGTACAGACACCAGGATCCATGGGCTAACCCCAGAACACACTACAATGATGAATTCACCGCAGAATCACACAGTCGAAATAAATCATGGACAAACCCAAGAACAAACTACAATTATGACTATGGATACCACCCTAATGAAACATGGTAAGAATGTAACATTAGTACATGTGAACGCTCAGTCCCTGCTATCTCATTTTGAGGAAGTAATAATGCTAACAGAAGACTACATCATAGACATCCTCTGTGTAAGTGAAACTTGGCTTCCTCCTACAACTGAAAATAAATATGTGAATATCCCAGAGTTTAAAATATTTTGCAATGACCATGGCCGAGGGGGTGGGGTCTGTATTTATGTTAGATATTATCTTATTGCATCAGAAATAACCACATATCTAGAAAAAACTGAAGAGCTCGAAGATTTATGGATCACTGTGCAGTATCAGAAACTTCCATCTTTCATTGTAGGGTGTGTTTACCGTCACCCTAAAGCACCTTCCAGTTCATTCAGTCAGCTGCTAGAAACTTTCTGAAAACTCTGTGTGCGCCATAAACCCATATACATACTAGGTGACTTTAATGATGACTTACTTTCAGCAGATAACAAAATGAAAAGGGTGATCAACACTGTGAAGTTAACACAAATAGAGACAAAGCCGACCCACATAACCCCTAATTCTAGGACTCTTATAGATCTGATAGTAACAAATAAAGTGGAAAGTATACCCTATTGGGACGTAGTTCCCTGCCCAATTGCAGATAACGAGCTCAACATTGCATGCTAAGCATAAACAAGCCCAAAACGAAGCCTCTCTTCAAGACATTCCGGTGTCTAAGAAATTACTCCCCTGATATCTTTTGTGCAGCATTAATCAATAATACTAATGTACTTAATAGTATTAAAAATACAGATAACGCCGACTTGCAGGTTGAGATTCTAACAAAAGTCTTCTGTGAATGCTTAGATAGTTGTGTACCCATTGTAACAAGAAAAATAACCCGCCACTTAGCCCCCTGGCTAAGTAATGACATCAAAGATGCAATGCAAATCAGAAATCAAATACAAAAAGAGCTAAACCTGAATAGATATGATATGACTCTCCGAGGACATTATAAAGCAGAATAGAGACATGTCAAATCTCTCATCAATGTAAGTAAAAAAGACTTTTACAAAAAACAATTTAATGACTAGACATGATACAGCGGCAGCATGGAATGTGATAAGAAGCATGATACCAAATGAAAAGAGTACCTCAGAAAGCTATGAAAATATTACAGAGTTGAAAGACAAAGCAGAAAACTTTAATAACTATTTTGCTAACGTTGGCAAAAATACACATGAGAAAACACAAGAATACATCAACTCAGTGAATATGAGTAATTATTTAAATGTCAATTCTTCCAGTGTAGTCACAAGATAATACTTCAAGATAAATCCTTTCGATTGTGGTACCCTAATTCTTACCATAAAGAGCCTAAGAAACTCTGGCTCTTATGGTCTAGATGGCATAGCATTTCAATTCATCAAAGATGCTCTACCCATGTTTGTATCTTTTATTCTAACTATTATGAACACTTCCATTGTTACTAAAAAGTTTCCTGACTCTTGGAAAAAATCACATGTTATACCTCTGCATAAAAAGGGGGACAGAGAAGATGTGACAAACTATCGTCCCATTTCCCTGCTACCCATTTTCTCTAAAATATTAGAAAAAATTGTTGCATGCCAACTTATGTCATATTTAGAATCAAATAGACTATTAGCTATTAACCAACATGGTTTCAGACTGAAACTCTCTAAGGAAACTGCACTGCTCAAAGTTACGAATAGTATATATAATAATATAGATATGAAAAAATTCTCTCTGCTTGTATTATTAGACTTATCAAAAGCCTTCGACAGTGTAAACCATGAAATTCTTATAAGTAAATGTACTAACCTAAATATTGATCCGAGCTGGTTTTGCGAGTATCTAACTAATCGCAAACAGTCCATACATCTTAACAAAATTATCTCTATTCCAAAAAAATTATCATTTGGTGTTCCACAGGGATCAGTACTTGGTCCTATCCTCTTCTCCATTTACGTAAATGATATATCTTCTTTCATTTCTGACTGTCTAGTCGTACAATATGCAGATGACACTCAACTACTCCTTAGTGGTGATATTAATAATCTCCAGAGCTAACCTTAAGGTCAGACAACACTCTGTCAAAAATT
>JAXCGZ010011641.1:50000-70000 GCA_037179515.1 Halocaridina rubra | reverse complement strand
TTGTAAATCTTTAAGTAAATGAAAGATGAAAAAGAGAAGTAAGCAGGTGGTACTTGTTAGAGAGAGAGAGAGAGAGAGAGAGAGAGAGAGAGAGAGAGAGAGAGAGAGAGAGAGAGAGAGAGAGAGAGAGAGAGAGAGAGAGAGAGAGAGAGAGAGGAGAGAGAGAGATAGAATGTTGTTTGCCATTTAATTTGTACTGTTGATCTCCATATGTTGGGGTGGACATAGACAGTTTGGCGCTAGAGATACAAGGGCTGGATTTCTTTCCTAGCACCCTGCGGTGAGTTCAGTCAATCAGTCAATCAATTCATCAAGGAAGAGAGAATGTTGTTGCCGTTTTTTTTTTTTTTATTTATTCAGATAACTGTACATGGGGACATGTGCACATGGGCACTCCCAGTCATATTGCGGTTGATAGACATTACAATCTATTTGGTTATGTATAAATAACATACTAATAGATTTTGCAATTAATTTTAAATATCATAGCATGTAATTAATAATAAAATATAGTGTAATAATTGAAGAGTACTTGAAGAGTAATAATTGTAACAATATTTGCAATAGCCCTTGTTGAGTGCTATCATTTAAGTTACATTTCACTTTTCAACAGTACTACTGCAGACAATTTGAAGCAGATATTGAATAACAATTTTCAGGTTAGAAAAATAAGTAGGTACATATATATATATATATATATATATATATATATATATATATATATATATATATATATATATATATATATATATATATATATATATATATATATATGCATGCATTAATTAGATGAGCAATAGAAACACCACTGGGGCTTCATAGCCATACATATCAAGGAGAGAGAGAGAGAGAGAGAGAGAGAGAGAGAGAGAGAGAGAGAGAGAGAGAGAGAGAGAGAGAGAGAGAGAGAGAGAGAGAGAGTTTGTGGTATTCATTTCAGCAAAAGGAGTTATTCGTCATTACCACAGATAAAGACGCATCCATCCATGCATACTCATACACATCATTGTCATCTGAGGGTAACACAGCAAAGGGAAGAGCATGTAATTTATCGCATATATGTACACATATAAACCTGAACATACATGCATACATACACATAAACACGGTGTCATATAATGGAAGATAAATTTGGAAGGAAAAGAAAGAAAAAGACTGAAAGCCCTTCCGGTTCTCTACCCTTCAAATTATGTACATGAAAGAGAATTACGTCAATTAATCCATTATCACTATTATCACAACCATTGCTACCACCATCATGATTATTATTATCATTATTATTATTATTATTATTATTATTATTATTATTATTATTATTATTATTATTATTATTATTATTATTATTATTATTATTATTATTATTATTATTATTATTATTATTATTACCATCATCATTACTACAGCTTTTGTATATAGATAGAGTTATGAATCAATAGTAGTAATTATTGATACATACAGACATACACATGCATATGCATATATATATATATATATATATATATATATATATATATATATATATATATATATATATATATATATATATTTATATATATATATATATATATATATATATATATATATATATATATATATATATATATATATATATATATATATATATATATATGTATATATATATATATATATATATATATATATATATATATATATATATATATATATATATATATATATATATATATATATATATATATATATATATATATATATATATATATATATATACATATACACATATACATACACATGCACATATACATACATATATACATATAAATACATATATATACACATATACATATACATATACCTACACATATACATACATATGTACACACATATACATACATATGAGCTCCTGAGGGAGGGGGTTAGAATACTTCCTCCATGTTCCCCTGCGTGTCGCAAGAGTAGACTAAGTGGGGCGGAGCGAAGGGAATGCGAAACCCCCTCTCTGTACTTTCTCTTCCCAGAGAGTCAGAGCATTATTCCTTTACTCAGCCACTCACCATATAAGGGGAAAAGTGGCTTATGTATATAAAAAGGCATATGAGAGAGAGAGAGAGAGAGAGAGAGAGAGAGAGAGAGAGAGAGAGAGAGAGAGAGAGAGAGAAGGTATTCCCTCCACCTTTTCCTCTTTTTTTTTTCAAAGTTATACAAATATCAGATAATATACAAGAAAGTAGACTAAGATGGTATGGTCATATCGTTAGGAGGGATGAACAGTATGTTGGGAGGAGGGTGATGGAAATGGATATAAAGGGTAGAAGGAGAGGGAGACCAAAGTGTAGGTGGATGGATTGCATCAATGATGACCTGAGGTCTTAAGGTTTGTTGGGTGATGAGGTATGGGACAGAAATAAATGGAGAAAACTGGCCAGAAACATCGACCCCACATAAAAGTGGGAAAAGATGTAGACGAAGAAAAGGGTAAAAGAATTACATTTTCAATGTTGGGTATACACTAAGTACAGGATATAAGTTCTCTGGGTTGCAAAAGTGCACACAAAGTTCAAAGTAGCTCAGACCAAGAGGTCTGAAGTCCTTAAGCTTTGTGCACTCTGTAATGTAGTGTACTAAATTGTTGCCCCCTTCACACTCACATAAATGGCATTTTGAGTGTTCTGGGTGCTTTCTACCAGTTTTCTCGCAGTTCACCTCCCATATATTTCTATAACCAAGTCTTATACGGGCAGCAACTCTATCACAGTCACCTGTAAGCATTTTACCCATGCTCTATTTGTGTCTCAGCCTTCTGAAGTTTTCGTAATGTTGCATCGAACAGCTGCTTACATGTTGTGTGAGTGTAGAGAGTTCTTGCTCTTCCATAATCTCATTATACAACATTGTTTTAAACTAAGTCAGAGTGGTTATAGATTCAGACACTGAACTCTCAGTTGCCATTTTTGCCAGCCTGTCAGCCTTTTCATTACCTACTATCCCAACATGAGAGGGTACCCATGAAAACTTAACTTGGAGTTTAAGATTTGCGCGGTTAATAAGAGCCTCTTGAATTTCAGTCACGTGAGTTGTGTAGGAGCTTTTTAATGATCTCAGTGACAGAAGCACACTCTGCGAATCACAGAATATGATAGCATTTCTCCTAGCACTGAGAACATGTTCAATAGCAAGTTTTTGTCCAACAATTTCACATTCGGTGATTGATGGCCATTTTGGCATACTCAGTGCTTTGTCAAATATTTGCTCCCCTTCAAAATTTTCATAAACTATAATGCTGCACCCAGACCCTCCTGTACTGTTTGTGTGAGACCCATCAGTGTAAATGCAGAATATTTCATTGTTAGTTGGGAAACTAGTTCCAATAAAGGCTTCAATTTCATCTAACCATTGATGTTTTTTAATAATTGGAGCAACATTCGGACCAGATGATAATACTGGAAAGAGAATTTCTGGCCCAATCCTCTTGCAAGGATTTATTAATCATGCAGGACCACTCTCAGTAAAGAGTGTTACATTATGTTTTTTGTCTCATTGCTTATAAGCTTAAATATTTTTGGGGTGAATTTGTCTTTCATACTGTATGTTACTTTTTATTAGTGATTTAATGATTGTTGGCGCTGACTGCGGCCCTTGCAAATGACCAGCATTACATGGATGAGGCTGAGCTGATTTCGCTAATTTAACTCCAAAAATCACAGCTGACTGTTTGATATGTTCTATCAAAGTTGGGAGGTTTAATTCATGTTGCATATTTATAATTCTGGTGCTCATAGGGCAGCCAAGAATAATCCTCATAGCTTTGTTCTGAATTTTTTCTAGGGGTCTTAAGATAGAGGTAGTCATAGTACAGAGCTGCAGGGTGTGATAGTCGACTAATGACCTGACATATGCGAGATAGAAAGTTCGGCATATGTTAATTCCAACACCAGATACCCTATTGGCAAGAAGCTTTAAAGGTCTGAGTCTCTGTTGCAGTCTTTCACACATATCTTTGACATACTCTGTGTGAGGGGGAGAAGGAACTGGTATTCCCAAATATTTGTGATTTTTGCACACCTTAACCATTTGATTGCTTAATACAAGGTGAGGCTCTTGCGAGATACTGGAAAAGTACTTTGTTTTCGGAGTTGAAATGACAAGACCAATGTCTTTTGATTGTTGCCGTTTTGTTTTACTATTAATCCTCAAATGAGAGTGAACACAGACAGGTGAGAGCTAGAAAATTAAGGGCAGGATGCCGTTCCTAATGCCTCGAGATGGATTCGCTCGCTAGTTTTTTTTACTTCCTTAGTTGAGTTTGAACGAGTGTTTCTTGGCTCGGCCACCCCCCTTACAAGGGGGAAAAGGCATGTGTAAATGTATGTAAATTGAGTGTTCTAACAACTGCGCTACCGTGCCCCCTGGCTCGGCCACCCCCCTTACAAGGGGGAAAAGGCATGTGTAGATGTAAGTTGAATGTCCTAACAACTGCGCTACCGTGCCCCCTATTTTTCAAAAACTAAAGAAAAAAGACTAAAAGGAGGGTTTTACAAGGATCTCTCTCTCTCTCTCTCTCTCTCTCTCTCTCTCTCTCTCTCTCTCTCTCTCTCTCTCTCTCTCCTTTGCCCTGCATATTTAGAGGGGTCAAGACCTTGAGAGGGCTAGGCAGGGTGTAGCAGAGCGGCGGCCTAGTTATATATATATATATATATATATATATATATATATATATATATATATATATTATATATATATATATATATATATATATATATATATATATATATATATATATATATATATATATATATATATATATATATATATATATATATATATATATATATATATTATATATATATATATATATATATATATATATATATATATATATATATATATATATATATACACACCGGCCGCCCGTTGAAAGACTACGACTGAAGGTATTAGGATGCAACTAGGACTGGTCCAGACAGTTCCAGGTTGAGTCTTCCTTCAGGACGGTTCTTTCCTCATGCCTACATCTACACTGAATATTCTGGCATATTCATTACACATCTCTTGCTATTCCATTACATTTGACAAGTCACAACATTCTGCACATTTGTCTCTTTTACTTTACTTTTCCTCACATTTTGTCATTATTTATGGAAGGTTCACAACTAATGGCCCCCAGTACCCGGCATAGTGGGGTGCGAAGAATCTCCGGGGATCGTGTTGACTCCACCATTGGCTTGAGGGCAGACACGCCTGGTGGTAGTAATGGTTCTGCTCTTAACCTTGCACCTCCCAATAGATCTGCTTCTTTCACTCTTCACTATTCAAACATTCGTAGGCTGAGCTCTAATCTTTCGTCTGTGGAACAGCATTTGGGCACTTTCCTCCCTAACCTCCTCCTCCTATCTGAAACCCAGTTGTCTATACATGCTTCCACTGACCCTTTCCAAATCTCCCACTATAATCTGTATACTCGTTTTAGTTCCAAAGGTGGGGTCTGTGCTTACTGCAACATTAACACTCCTACTGTGAGGCTCATGGACCTTGAATCTCCTGACCTTGATGTTCTCTGGCTAAAAGTCTATCTCTCCACTACCACTATCATCCTTTACTTCTGCTACTGTTCTCCAAACTCCACCGAGTTTGTGTCTTTCTTTGAATATCTCTCCTCGTGCCATGACTCCTTGCTATCTTCTCACCCACATGCAGAAGTTCTCTACATTGGAGACTTCAGTGTACACCACAGTGAGTGGCTTCACTCTTCTCACACTGATGTGGGAGGAAGTGAGGCTCTTGCTTTCTCTATTACTCATGATCTGAAGCAAATTATCAAACACCCTACTCGCGTTCCAGATCGTCACGAACATGCTGAAAACACTCTTGACCTATTTTTTACTTCTAACCCTTCAAACTACTCTTATTCTGTGTTTTCCCCTCTTGGTAAATCTGGCCACTCAATGATCTCTGTCTCTTCCATTTTCACTCCCCCACCACCAATCTCTCCTACTCAACGCCGCCTTTGGCACTTCGAGCGAACCCAATATGAAAATTTGCGTAACTTTCTCTTTGACTTCCCATGGGATGACTACTGCTTTCGGTCCCGCAACCCTGATCAGGTAGCTGTAAAAGTTGCCGAGATCATGACCGCGGGAGTGGAGGCGTACACCCCCTCTTCTACAAAAACTTTCTCTCCCCCTAAACCTTGGTTTGAGCGTGCCTGCTGCATGGCTATCCAGGTTAGGAATCATGACGTAGGGCTTTTACTTCCTACGTTATATAATTATAATTATGGTAGCGTGGTTGGTGAAAAGCATCTTCCTTGTATTCCTTTATTCATATTTTAACATCTATGTACTCAGAGCTCCTATTACTACAGTTCCTGTCACGACTAATTCCTGAGTCCCACCCCCAAAAGGGGGAGGCTAACTCAGCTGTACTGTGTTAACTCTGCTGCTGGCAAGGCCCGGTCTCTAACTCAACTCACTGTGCCTGCCCTGGGTGGTTCTTGAAATACCCCAAGGGCAAGGCGTGGCTTGACATCCAGTCCTGCAAATCAACTCCAGGTTCGAAGTGGAGTCCCGCCTATTTTGGGGAGGGGCTATTCCAACGAGCCTATTGCAAAGGAGTGGGTGGTAATCGCCTATTGCCATTGGGTATCTCCCCCGGGCATGTACTTCACATTTAGGACAAGTGTTTCTGTGTGGTATGGGGAATAAAGGACTGGTTTATATCTCACACCCTCTTGAGATATTTGAACGCCAGATGCCGAGTCCCATGGGACCAGCTATCTATCTTCGTGACCCTTTTTAACCACAGGCCTCATCCTATTACACACTGGAGAGAGTGTTCAATGTTTCCTTTGACACCTAGCCAAAAGTCCTACGACATCCCTCCCCACTACACTGAAATATCTCTTATTTCAGTTTCATCATCCTAAACTAACATTTGTTTACAATAAAAACGGGGCCGAGTTATTTAAGCTATTATCGAAGAAATCCTATTTCTATGAACTCTAAACAAATTACACAAACATAACATATATATAGTACTTCTACAGACAACTAGAGCATGCAGAGTCTATTTCCTTGTGGGAAATCTTTAACACAAACATATTCTTATATTTAACAAAAGTAACCTTAATCACTATGATTTCAGTGTGTAACTAATAACAAAAATAAATTAAGATCAAAAGTCAGTTTAGATCATAACATTACTTTATCTACTTCTCTTTTTTCTTCAAAAGACAAAATTTGGTTAGTTACAGTAAAAATATAAATCATGTAAAACATTAGCAAACAAATTAAGTAGAGTATTAGCATGTATAAACATGTAAAATGCAATAGACCATAACATCAATAGTAATTTCTATAAGAAACCTTATCTTATAATTTCTACTCTTATTGTTACTATGGGCATTAATTTATTTTAAAATTTGGCCTTAAAACTACTCCTGAAACAAAACATGTTTTACTGTGTGTAAAGTCAAAACATTTACTATTTCGATATGCAATTACTATTCAGAGACCAATTAATATAAAAACTTAATGAACCTAAAGATTAAATCATAATTCAAACAAGAATAATACTAAAGCCAAACTGTGATAATATCTAAGCAAAACTGATATTATTCAAGCAGAAAAGCAACTTATTACTCTTAGTGCAAATCATGCAATTTATCAATGGCACTTATTCAAAACTATATCTAAGGGAGACTCTGAGTTTTCGCTTAAAATTATCTTAAAGCTAGTAAAAAAAAAAAAAAAATAAAAAAAAAATATTTTGTCTTTTAGCACAGTGGACAAAGACGGTGGGGACATTTTCTTTCCCATTTTTTCAGTTCTAATACGGGGGTAATTTTAATTAACTAATAAGGGATTTTTAAATACCCTTCTTTCTCTCTTCACTAAAGTTTGGACATGTATAGGGATTATTTTTCTTTCTGTTTGAATCCCATCAACGCGTTTACGTGGCTTCTAAAGGTATTATTAAAATATTTTAAAATATTTCTGTGTTTCTTTTCCTCTCTTTTCACTACAGTTATGACATGTATGGGGATTTCCTTGTTTCTGGGATTTCATTTTTTCGTTTACATGGCCTTTTAGAGTGTTTTTTTTTTAGGACTGTTTTCTCTGTCTAGGACGACTTTTATTTTCTCTGTCCCTTGCTCATGAATTCTTGCTAGGCGCGATTCCACGGTTTCCCTCGGGGATTTCATTTTTTCACTCCCCCGCCGTCCTTGCTGCAGGCCCAGGTTTGTTACCATATCTCCTTTACTCGGATAGGCAAGACAAAAAGGAAGGATGGGCACCTTTCTAATCCTTCCAGCCTGGCTTCCTCGTCCCGCCCTCGGCCGATCTTGACTAAGACCACCACGCAGGAGACCTGCAACGTCACAGCCATTCTCTTCCGTACGGCAATCCACACGTACCTTCGAAGCAGACCTCGGGATGAAAATTTGAACCTCTGTCACTACTACAGTTGTAAGAAAGGTTCCCTATGACTTCAGGGTACCAACAATGGCCATACGTTGGTAATCGAGGCTATACTTTGCCTCCCCTGCAACTGCAAGTGATTGCAATCTCTATTCAATGGGCACTAGGGACTTGTCTGAGCGGACAAAATCTAAAGACTTTTAGAACTTGCAGGTCGGGGCTGCCTAGGAATAGGGTGGTAATGGAAGGTATGTGTCTACACAACTAGATTATTATTCCAAGATACTTAGGGCTTAGCAACTGCTACATAGCATTACTCTACTATAAATGTCAAAAAGAACAATCATTAAATGCTGAGAAAAGCCACTAAAGAAACATTCTTATTAGCGGTGGCTACAGTAACATCAAGTATGAATTCAGATAAAAGATACAAATCATCAAGTTACTGCTGATTTCATTTCAAAAATAATAATTAGCAACAGGCCATTGAGAGATAGCAACAATATCAGTCAACATAATAACATTACTAATAATCATGATCTAAAAATAAGAATAATAAACAATAAAAATAAATATACTAAATCAGAAATATCAATATATATACAATGGAGACTGGCATTCAGAAGTAAGAACAGAGTTCTATACTTATACTTCATAGTAATGCTCATTCTAACACAGTCTCTTTTAATATTTAAATTCCTGCTGTCATAATCAATGTATATATATATAGCATAAGTGGCAACTCGCTGGCTCCACAATTTGTCAATGGGAGTTCTATCTATTCTCTAAACAGTTGCGACATGTGGCAAAAATATTTATGCAAATGGCGGTACTACCGATGTCTTATCAGTATTTATGCAATAACAGCATGCAACAATCTATTGACTGCAATGAAATGTAGGCACAATTATCGCCTAGCTTCGCTGGAAAAAAACACACACGAAAAAAAATCAAAGACAGCAACGTTCTTTTAGCATCGAAATGCTCCTCTGTCAGTCTCAGAGTCGAGTGAAAGGTAGGAGAGAGAGAGAGAGAGAGAGAGAGAGAGAGAGAGAGAGAGAGAGAGAGAGAGAGGAGAGAGAGAGAGAGAGAGAGAGAGATTGGGCAACCTTGAAATATGTCGTGGTCTCCACCCTGTGTCAGCTGAGACGGGCCTCTTCCTTTGTACTGAAAATAAAAAATTGTCGCAGAGTATCTCTAATAATAAAATAAATAAACAAATGAACGTGAACAAACGTTAGCAATGACTATCGATAGAGTCTTACGTTTATTGTCAGCGGCTATTCTCATTCCCTCATTAACAAAAACAAAAGCAAAAAGAACTTAGTGTACAACTGCAGAACTGTCGAAGCATAAATCCATTCCTTTCTGTTTAATCTTGATAAGGACTTTACTGTAACAGCATACACATCCTCGTCTATAATGACAATTCTTTTCTTGCTATAAATCAGAGGGTTGAGTCGGAGCGCACCCACTCTGATGAAATTAAAACAAAAGATTAAAATCATATGTGACACTATCCCTACTACTATCAACAAAAGTACAAATATCTTTTTCTTAACAGACGTCTTATAATGACTTAAATATCATTAGTTTTAAATTTAAAACTCAGCAAATAATCTCTAATAATCTCAATTATCTTTAATTAGCTCAATTGTAATCTAAAATTCATGAAAATGATAGGGATTAACCATAGTTATCTCTAGATAATCTTTTCAAAACTCTTTAAGTAAGATTTTAAAGATTTCTTCAATACAAAAAGAACTATATAACAAAAACGGGTATCTGAAAAAATATAAAAAGTCTGTCCCTGTGTATGCAATAATAAAAACAAAAAGTATATTTCATTAGCAACAGTAAAGAATGCATTTTGCTTAAGTATCAAAATCTCGTACGGAGTTGTACATAAACAATTCAAACATAAAATATATATATTCTTTTACTATCTCGAATTTGACTTATAACTGCTCTGTCTGTTTGCTTTTACGGGGCTGCGCATGTGGGCGCTGTTTTCTCCCCTGTTCTTTTGGCTTCTGGATAAACTTCTGCTCTCTCAAATACGGGATACAGCTGTGTAACATTCTTGTTGTCATTTCGTGTCAGCTCTCACTCTTTCTTTATGACCAAGCTGAAATAATTTTGATAAAACATTATCATGGCTAAAACTCGCAAAGTTTTATTTTATCAATCTAACATATCTCTTCAGACAAATAATGTATATACTCCAGCTAGCAAAGAAAATAAAGAATCATTCATAGATTCACGTCCTTTATCACGTAACATCTATCTTGGAATCTCTCGGAAATCGAATAATAATCTCAATGGCGGAGTAGGGGACAAAACAAAAATAAAACAAACTTGGCATTTCAACCATATCTGGGCAGGTGGAGAATTACTTTCTCAAACATATCCCTCACTAGATATTGCAACAGCGCATCACCTCCCATAAATACACTCTGATATGGCATGCAGAAGGACCTGGCGGAGCAGGGGAACGATCCTCGCAGACTCCCCAATCATGCTTCCTAACGGTGCTTTCCGCGATTTCACCCCCTAGAGCAACCCCCCATTATACCCCCAGTCATTCATACTCACTCGCTGTCACATTCGCTACATCACTTTCAAGACAATCATCCCAGTTTTGTAACATTCCCTTTAATTTACAACGTTGGTTGTAAGAAGAGTAAGGGTGAAATCTCGGTTGGGCCGCACGGTCACAGACTGCCTCACTAGTCCTAAGTCCCATTCTAACGAACAAACAAACATTCTACTCCCTTGAAGCTACGTTTGGGTGACACTGAAAAACCTTCCCTATTCTAGGACAGCACAAATTACTCTAATTTACTCTTACTTTCACCTGCATAGCGTGAAATTAAAAAACTCATCTCTAAC
This sequence comes from Halocaridina rubra, assembly GCA_037179515.1. Classification (NCBI taxonomy): domain Eukaryota; kingdom Metazoa; phylum Arthropoda; class Malacostraca; order Decapoda; family Atyidae; genus Halocaridina; species Halocaridina rubra. Next base: position 58,712 of record JAXCGZ010011641.1, on the reverse strand, counting down.
TAATATCACGAAATTTCTTATTCTTAAAAAAAAACATGCCACACACGTATCGTAATATTAATTCCCCATCATCATAACACAAAAAGAACGATCTGTCATTTATGTCTTTCTTTCGCTAAAACATTCCTCCTGCGGAGAAAAAACAAACAAAAAAAAGAAAAAACTTAAAAACAGGCGCAATCTTAACACTCTATTTCTTACGCTTTAAGAAATTTATATAAAAATGATTTTACACGTACTTTAAAATATCAAAGCTCAGTACAATTACTACATATTTATAATAACGTGGTTGGGAGATCGATCGGTCACTTCCGCATTCCTTTCTCGAAAATCACACGTGTTCTAAGTAAAACCTTAAAAGCAGATTCAAGTATATTACTCACTATAATTCTTACACTTAAGAAATTAATATACTGTAATAGTGATTTCACGTGCGTTAAATTTGTCAATTAAAAATCGATACATTCGCGTTCTTAAAATTCAATCTAAGCATTAATACAAATAAATGGAACACACTTCCAACGCAAATTCTTTATATTACTCAAATTATAACAAAAATGGAGTTTATTACTGCTTATAGCTATTAGTACAAATTATCCGTGTTAGTAATGGGTACAGAAATTCTACTTTTATCAACTTATTAAGCGCCACACCCCTTATAGGCGGGTTGGCTGAGTCAAAGCATAACTACAAGATAAAATGGCGGCGTCCACCGACCTCAATTTCTTTTAAGAATTGTCCCATTACTCACTGGATACAGATCACAAGTACTTAGCTATTTTAAGGAGGTGGTCCTGAAAAACTTCATGGCAGAAGGCAAGGAAGGAGGGGGTTTTCCTTTCTGGGCGCTGGAGGTTCCCATCCAATTCTCTATCTCTCGAGTAAAATCGACGAATAGCCATCTTCTTGGTCGGATCCGGCAACTTATACTTCTTGTAATGGGCATTTTCACTCAATGCCCCGGTCACACTTTGGCTCAGTGCGACGGTGACTTCCATGAATACTCTCGTTGATACTTTTACTGCTGGGGAGGGGCCTTGCCAATACGGAGGCGGGGGAGAGTGGCTGGATCTCATAATATGATACTGTAAGTGAAGGGGGAGCTCTGACTTTCTCGGTGTCACTCTCTCACTGCTGGTAAGCGTCTTGAAGTTTCTTCACTTGTACTTTTCTTCCATAGATGCTATATATTTTTTTCTTCTATTTTTTTCTTCTTTCTCTTCGGTAAAGTGTCGGCGTGGATTGATCCCGAGCTGTCCACCACTGACGTAGGGCTTTTACTTCCTACGTTATATAATTATAATTATGGTAGCGTGGTTGGTGAAAAACATCTTCCTTGTATTCCTTTATTCTTATTTTAACATCTATGTACTCAGAGCTCCTATTACTACAGTTCCTGTCACGACTAATTCCTGAGTCCCACCCCCAAAAGGGGGAGGCTAACTCAGCTGTACTGTGTTAACTCTGCTGCTGGCAAGGCCCGGTCTCTAACTCAACTCACTGTGCCTGCCCTGGGTGGTTCTTGAAATACCCCAAGGGCAAGGCGTGGCTTGACATCCAGTCCTGCAAATCAACTCCAGGTTCGAAGTGGAGTCCCGCCTATTTTGGGGAGGGGCTATTCCAACGAGCCTATTGCAAAGGAGTGGGTGGTAATCGCCTATTGCCATTGGGTATCTCCCCCGGGCATGTACTTCACATTTAGGACAAGTGTTTCTGTGTGGTATGGGGAATAAAGGACTGGTTTATATCTCACACCCTCTTGAGATATTTGAACGCCAGATGCCGAGTCCCATGGGACCAGCTATCTATCTTCGTGACCCTTTTTAACCACAGGCCTCATCCTATTACACACTGGAGAGAGTGTTCAATGTTTCCTTTGACACCTAGCCAAAAGTCCTACGACAATCAGGCTCACCGATCTTACCAAGCCTCTCCTTCCGATTTAACTCGCTCTGCTTTCATTATAGCTAGGAATCGCTGTACAGCTCAGATTCGAAGGTCTAAGGCTTCCTTTATAAGAAGGAAAGTTGATGACCTTAATTCCTCTCCCACTGACAAATGCTTCTGGTCCTTAGCCAAAAACCTCTCCAAAAACTTCTGTAACTCAAGCTTTCCCCCTCTCATTCGTTCTGATGGTTCTATAGCTTGCTCTCCCACTGACAAAGCCACTCTCTTTGGCTCTTATTTTTCTGCCAACTCTTCTATCAACGATTCCAGCGCACCTGTTCCTCAGTCTTTTCCCCTCTTTAACCCTATGCCCTCCCTTATTCTTTCTTCAGGCAAAGTTCATAAGGTTCTTCGCTCACTAAAGACAAGCAAGACATCTGGTCCCGATGGTATCCCTGCAAGGTTCCTTAAGGAGTTTGCAGATGAACTGGCTCCCGTGCTTTGCCGTCTTTTTCGCCTCATTCTGTCAACCAGTATCTATCCTTCATCTTGGAAGCATGCTCTAGTTCAACCTGTTCCTAAGAAGGGTGACCGCTCTATTCCTTCTAACTACCGACCTATTGCTCTCACCTCTTCTCTTGCTAAAGTTTTCGAAACTTTGCTCAATGCTCACTTCTTGAAACGCCTTGAATCTAACTCACTTATCTCCGATCACCAGTACGGCTTCCGCAAGGCAAGATCCACTGGTGATCTCCTGTCCTATCTTACTCATGTATGCTTTTCTTCTCTGAGGAACTATGGGGAATCCTTTGTCGTCGCCCTTGATATCTCTAAAGCTTTTGACAGAGTCTGGCACAAGGCTCTGTTGGCCAAACTCCCTGCCTATGGCTTTACCCCTTCTTTCTGTTCTCTGATTTTCAGTTTTCTTACTGACCGTTCTATATCTGTAGTTGTTGATGCCGCGTTATCTAGCCCTTTCTCTGTTTCCAGTGGTGTTCCACAGGGCTCTGTTCTTTCACCTACTCTCTTCCTTCTCTTCATCAATGATCTTCTACAATCCCCATCTTCCTCTCTTCTTCATGCCTTTGCCGATGATTCTACCCTCCACTTTTCCTCTGCCTTTTCTTCACAACCTTCATCTGTTCCTCGTAACCAATCTCGTATCACTCTTTCTTCTACTCTTAACCCCGATTTGCAGAGAGTATCTAAATGGGGCAGTCAAAATTTAGTTAACTTCAATGCCTCCAAGACACAGTTTCTGGCTATCTCTTTATCTTCTTCTCCTCCTGATAACCCTATTGTCTTCAAAACTAATGAAATTTACCCTCTTAACTCTATCAATATATTAGGAATCCATATAGCCTCTAACTTGTCTTGGAGGAATCACATAATCCAAATTTCTAAATCTTCATCCAAAAAATTGGGGTTTTGTTTCGTTTTCGTTATTACTTTTCCTCATTGCAGTTACTTAAAATTTACAAAGGTCTTATCCGCCCCTGCTTAGAATACTGCTCACACATCTGGGGTGCTTCTTCCTTTACTCATCTTCTTGATAGGGTTGAATCTAAGGCAGTCAGACTCATTAATGATTCTTCTCTTACTTCTAACCTGGATTCTCTCTCTCTTCGCCGTAAGGTAACTTCCCTTTCGCTTTTCTATCGCTACTACTTCCATCGCTGCTCTGATGAGTTGGCGAGTTGCATCCCTCCTCCACTGCCGAGGCCGAGTAACACTCGCCAAGCGGCCTCATCTCACAGGTACTGTGTGGAGATTTGTAGCTCGCGGATTGGTCGGTGCAGCGACTGCCTCTTCCCATCTACCTCCAGACTCTGGAACTCTCTTCCTCCTTCTGTCTTTCCTAATTCTTATGACCTTACATCCTTCAAAAAGCAGATCTATCGTCATCTCAGAGCATAGTCCTCCATGTCTCTGGGTCCTCTTTACTTTGACTGTTTTTTCTGTCTGTCGTTTTCCTTTGTGTGATATTACCTCATCTCTGTCTTGCCCTTAACCTTTTTCTTTTCCTTCGTCTTGGTATTTTCTCGTGCCCGGGCCTTTGTTGATGAGGGCAGTTTCTGCCTGTCCCGGTGTCACACTCTTAAAAAATAAAAATAAAAAAAAATAAAATAAAATATATATATATATATATATATATATATATATATATATATATATATATATATATATATATATATATATATATATATATATATATATATATATATATATATATATATATATATATATATATATATATATATATATATATATATATATATATATATATATATATATATATATATATATATATATAAGCCTATGTGCAACAGCTGGAGTCCAGGTGTACTTTATATAACAGTACAATAGGCTTTTTTTTGGGAGAGAGGTTCTAGAACTGAGAACAATCTGGGTTCGTATTCCCTCCTTTAAGTAGTAACCCTCCACCATATTGAACCTTTCTCCCCCCCTCCACAATCTCCCACTGCAGCAGCTTCTCTTACCTATCCAGCCATGAATAATACCAGGATTTTAGAAGGCTAATTTCATTAGGCCTAATATACAATATTGCAAGCATTGTCTGATGTTTCGCTAGAAATACCTTTGCCTTTATCGCTTGGCTAAAAGCAGATGTAGCTGCTTTTCTTGATATCTATATTCCACAGCCGCTATTCTAGTGCTTCCTTTTTTGTGGAGGCTCATTTGCTGCTATATTCAATGTAATTTTAATTATCATTACTGAGATAGAAGTGTCATGTTATTGCCTTTGAAGTTTTCTATAGATGCAAGCGACTTCTGATGCTGTTGTCATGGTCTCCGACATTGTATCTGAGATTCTTATAAGTAATTTAATGTACCAATCAAATAATTAAACAGATGAATGAATATATGCACTGTCATATAGATATTCTCTACACAAAAAGTCCAGAGCTACAGTGTGCGAGGTGATACTAGATATACGAAGATACTTAACACTTAGTTTATTAAGTTATGCAATTATTCTACGCCTCAATGCTCCCGCCCCCTTAACGTTAATTGTTAACTGTATAGGCGCCCACAAGACTCTACCTTTCTCTGACTTCTTCTGACTGACTTACTCGGTCGTGGGTTGACTCTTTCAAAGATAGGATGGATGGGATAGGATAGGAGGGGAAAAGGGGGAGGGGATTAAGGATATAAGGGAATTGGAGGGAAAAGCACGAAAATTAAATAAAGTAAGAGATAAAGAAAGAGAGGGGCAGACCCTCATGCTAAGTTTTGATCTGGAATTCAGATACTTTTGTATCACCTAGATGGCAGGGCATGATATTCTTGATGACACCTCCACCAACAGGCTTCCAGAGAAGGGGGAAATAACCAATCACCTATAGTGTGATGGGCGTGCCTAAAGGATGCCAGTTTGGTACAAAGAACACTGTAACATAAGTGCATGTATATATACTTTTCTATCTATACATCTCTACCAAATATACAGGTATATTTGTATGCACAATGTATAGTTTGTTATGGAGGCTTGCTATCAATCCTGGTGACAGAAAAGTGAAACACTAATGGACTTAGGCTATAAATCTGTCATCTATCTGATAACGTTTATTACATCTATCGGCCAGGGAGACAGAGGTGTGAGAGGCCAATGGGATAAGCTGAAAATCTGTCATCTCTTTGATAACACACGCTTTGCCATCTCAATACAAAGAACAAAGGAGCCGCTGTTCAACTCACATACAGGGCACAATCTGGGTGGGCGCGAATATTATGTTACTACCTTCCACCAAATCCTGAAATGCCCTATTTCAGGTGAAGCATTACACATTTTAAAGATTGCTATAATCTGTTAATTATAATTATTTTAGACTATAAACAGAGCATAATTATCTAAGTGGATGGCTTCTTGGTATTACATATCAAAGTTTCACATAAGTATCTAAATAGATTGCTTCTCTGTATTGCATATCAAAGTTTCCCTATACTGCTTAATACATACTAAAGTTTCCTGAAAAAGGTATCATTGTCAAGGGTACACTCTATATATATATATATATATATATATATATATATATATATATATATATATATATATATATATATATATATATATATATATATATATATATATATATATATATATATATATATATATAGAACATGTGATTCCTAAAAACGACAAACAAAAGAAAAATGTACTTTCAGAACAATCATTCTACTGAAAGAATTAAAAAAAAATGAAAATTATCTAAATTAAGTATTCACAATTACATTATATAGCTATTAATGAGTGATAAAATGACTATTAGTTATTTCAGTAAAGAGAAATAAAAATAAAATTATCTAAAAAACAGCTATTCAAGAATACACTTTAAATGTAAGGAGAAAATAATAAAAAATGGTTATTATACCCAATTAATATAAAATACATTTTGTAAGTGACAAATATCTGAAAATACTCATCAATGAAAGAGAGATTATCATGGTACTAAATCAAAATACAAACACTGTTTATAAATGACAATTATCTGATAATGCTCATAATTGGGTCAATGACACTTACTGTATTAAACCTAGGGTAACTACTTTTCTCTTATATCTATATACTGCTTCTAGGGGAGGCATTGAGGCTTTCTTAACTTAAATCTTATAATCTAAAAAACTCAGGCTTGGTATTTCTGAAAAAGAAGAATAAAATATATATTGTACAAGGTTTCACAGTAGGGAAATTTCAGTTTCCCCTGTTGTCATCCTCTAGAACATGTTCCTCCCTCTCTCACTTTCAGTTTATTAGGGATTTTTCATCTCCATTTTGCGTTCCCACATTCCCCTTATCCCCATATGGAGTCCCTCTTTTTGGGGTATTGTTAGGTACTGGGACGACCCCACGCCTTTTTCCGTCATCCCCTCACTTTTACAGTGAGATGAGTCTGTGTTGTAACAACATATGACCCTTAACCCTATGTCGGAGGGCCATCGGACATTGGAAGATGGGAGATATATCCAGTTTGAGTGCCTCCTCACCACATTGATTTGACTTATGAGGCGGTCTTGACACCATTTTTCCTCTCACGACACCTATTCCCCGGAGGTGGATCTCCCTCTCAAGCTCAAATTCTGCTATTAGAATTGCCAGGAGTAGACTCTAGGGCTGGAAAACAGGGCCTAATTCGCTATCACAAATGCAGGAAGGACTAGATATTACCTCTGGGTACAAACAATGGCCATAAGTAGGCACACAAGGGGATATTGCTCATCTCCTGCATCTGCAGGCGCTTGCAAACTCTTTAATGGGTAAAAGAGACTGGTATGCGAAAATTGCAGATCAGAGCTGCCTGAAAATAGGGTGGTAGTTGTAAGTATGTGTCTACACCATTAGATCATTATTCCAAGATACTTAGGACGTAGCTGAGTAACTAATAGATCATCTCTACATGACATTAGTATGCTATACATATCAAAAAGAAAAGTCATGAAATGCTGAGAACAGCCACAAACGAAATACTCTTATTAAAAGGGACTACAGAAACACAATGGTATGAATTCAAAATAAAAGTGCTAATAATTGTGTTACTACTGATAGTATTATGAAAATAATAATTAGAAAGACAATGGAGTGATAGCAACAACAAAAGCCATAATAATAATAATAACAAAAATTAAAATTATTATAAAAAATAAGAATAACAGTAAATAATAAATGATACTAGCATTTTGAGGCAAGAACAAAGTTCTATACTTATATTTCATAATAATTCTCATTTTAAAGTAATTTCTTTTGGTCAGTTTCTTTTACTATTTCGTATTCCTGCTGTCATAATATATAGTAGTATAGCCACCAACCTTCCTGTTGCTCAGTTTATCAGTGGTAGCTCAGATTTCTTTTAAAGACAGTTAAAATATGTGGCAGATAAACTCTCTGTTACTACTCAATTCAAATTATGTCTTATCGGTGTAACATTAATCTGCAAAAACTCATTTAAAATAATGGAGCTAGGTCATATTTATCATCTAGTAAGTTGTCAATAAACAGAGAAAAATCAACAATCAAAATTCTCAAAGTCATCTTATAAAAACTTGGCCTCATACATTCAATTACTAATAAAAATATAGAGGAAGGGCTTATCTCACTTTTACAATACTCTTATTTGGCAAAACAAAGGGGCCAAGTCGGATTAAGGGACAATCACCGTATCTCTGGAATCAGTTGTTCAAACAGCATCAAATTTCCTAAAATTCACTCAATTTTCACCCTAATGCCACGACTTAACACTTATTAGCTAAGCAGAATAGCGCCAGAAACAGATCTATTTTCATAAATCCCCTCAATATTAAGGGAGTAATACCCCGAATAGCAGAAAAAATAAAATAATAGTAGTAAAAGAACGCCTAATCTTGCGCATAATTCCTAAAGACTTGGTGAATCGCTTACTGTTAAGTAATTTCTGAACATTAGAAATAACATAGCTTGCTCTCTCTTGATCTTTCTCTCTCTCACTCACTCTTCACTCTTGAGCCCTGTCTCTCTCTCTCTCTCAAAGAGAATTTGAGCTAATTTATTTTTCTAAAAAATTAAATTTATGTCATCGCTGTAGGGGCATTTTTATGACCAGCCTTTCTGCCTAACTATACAAAGAAAAATAATAAATACCCTTTATCTATGTTCACTACTAGTAATTCTTGCAAATGGCTCTTTTGTTAAGCTTTCAGGAAACAAAATTTTGTTTTCTAGCATCTTAAAAAATTAAAAACAAAATAATTTAGTATACTATTTAAGAGACGGCGAAGCATAAATCCATTCTTTTTCTGTTTAACATTGCAAAAACGCTAGTGAAATACAAA